>JAODUE010009636.1:6385-28203 GCA_027564755.1 Amblyopsis hoosieri | reverse complement strand
ACCCATTTCAGCCGCTTGTACCCGTGATCTTGTTCTTTCGGTCATGACCCACCCTTCATGACCATAGGTGAGGGTAGAAACAAAAATTTCCTGGTAGATCGAGAGCTTTGCCTTCCGGCTCAGCTCTCTTTTTGTCAAAACAATGCTTTTCAATGTTAATGTGAAAAATAATAGGAGGGGAACATGCAAACACATTTATTTACTACATGCAATGTGATCTATCAAGCCTAAAAGCTATTTCAGGTGATTGCGACAGCGTCTATATTTAATGTTTGAAAGGAAGGTGCAAACCACCAAGTAGGCTCTGGTTGGGACTGAGATGCATTGTTTTCCTTAGAATAATTTAGTACACCTGCATGAAAAACTTTGAATATATGCTTCCTAGCACTTACACACACACTTTTCCCGATGTTATACAGTAGCCTATCGTAGACTGGTGTGTGTGCGTGTAGGTAGGTGTGTGTGTGTGTGTTGGCAAAAATGCAGTCCGTCCAACAATTGACCGATCCTAAGCCCTGCCAAACCTAGTTACTGTAACTAGGTTGGACAAACAGCATAGGCGGCTATTGCAGGAAAACAGACAGTTGAGTTTCTGTCGGATTCAAAAAAAAATGTACAACTGTTAATGGAGGACAGCTGAAAATGGGCGGATCTTGGGATTGTTCAATAGCTTGTGTTTATCAGTGCTCTCTGGTCCATCCAGGTGGTGCCGGTACCGTTAGTCAGGTGTGCCACTGAGGACATCAAGGAGGCGTTCATGGTGCAGGCCCAGGAGCAGCAGATGGAGCTGATGGAGATCCCCGAGCACACAGACCTCAAACAGGTACATACACGACTCCACGTGCAACACTTGACACGTGTAGAAAACATCTCAAAAACACAATTTCTACACTGGTATGCACACAGTATAAATACAGGGAAAACGCACACAAATACTCCACATTTCCTTTCCATTTATCTATCTAAAATAGATATATAATATGTATTACATATATTTTACCCCACAGTAATATAAAATACAAAGAGTTAGTCTTGATTTTGTATATAACATTCAATCAAACACAGACGCAACCAGACGTCAAACAGGAAGATTGACCAAATAGAGGTGTGGCACAAATACATACACACATGCATGTGTAGATGGACTTGTCTGTGTCTTTCTTCAGATCGCCCCTCCAGGAACCCCCTACTTCTATGTGGAGCTGGACTCAGGAGAGAAGCTCTACTACCGAATTCAGAAACACTTTCCTCTGCAGTTCGGAAGGTTTGTGATTCCGCCTGAAGCCTGTACGTTATCGAGGACACTACTCTGGGACAGAGAATGGTGACTGTTTGACCAGTGAGCGTTAATTACAGAGATGCTTCAACTTATAAGGGCGGCAGGCTCTGTGTCTTATTGATTTGGAGAAGTGGCCGTGAACAGATTATGACAAATGATTTTGCTCCATAGAAACCGACGAAAATATTGAATTCGTTCACAAGCTACCTACCATTGGCATACCATTCATCTGACAAGAAAAAATGTACTTAACGTTGACAATAACGTTAATATTTTAATTTGATGACGTACGAACGGAGAACTGTTGGAAATCAGCCATGTCCAGGGCAAGTTTTATTGGATATGACGTGTAGAGCTATTTTTAGACCGTAAAATCCCAATTCATCTTTTATAAAAACTGAACTTTTGTCAGTATTAACACATTTGTGTCTCATTAGCTAAAAAACTAAAATAATGTGTGCAGGGAGGTTCTGGCCAGCGAGGCGGTGCTCAACATCCCAGCGCGTTCAGACTGGAAGGAATGCAAACAGACCCGAGAGGAAGAGGAGGAGAGCAGCAAACGACTCCGAGACCAATTCCAACCCTACGACTTCGCCCTGGACGACTGAAACAGACACTTTCAGTTGTTCTGTTGTTGTTGTTTTATTATTTTACACACACACACACTCTTTTCCACCCCTATGGACTAAACTGTCAACTGACAATAATAATCATTCAGACAGTTAAAATAATGTTTTCAACAGCAGAAGTTTTTGTCCATCTTCCAAACAAACTCATTCAACAGCTAAACACACACACAAGACCGGGGTTATGTAACAGTTTTTAAAATATTTCTGAAACCTTAGAGAAAGTGTTAAACAGAATTTTGTATATTTAATTAAACTCTTTATTTTGTACAGCTGACGTCATAATAATGGACACCAATCTAATTAATGAGATCAATATATTGTTTATAAAACAAAAGCAAGCGGATAGTGTGTGCGTTTGCGTGTGATATCACGAAAAAAACAAATGGTGACATCAGGCTAATCGTGAACATTGGGCTTTCTGAAGGTAGTGGAATCCCACTGAAATGTGGTCCAATGAGATTTATAAAACTTTAGGGAAAAAAAAAAGTATGCGTTTGTAGTAGCAGGTCTAACAAATATTATTGTGAATCACTTGCGTGGGGTCTTGATGCTTCAAATGGTGTACTGTTAACTATAACTTGGAATCAGAGATAGACGCATTGAAACTTTCAATTTGTGTTAATTTAAACTTTAATATATGTAGCGGCCCTTTCATGGAGCAAGGACACATTTGGTGACATTTCAAAAAGTAAACTATAAAAATAAACCTGAATCAGTTGGCGGTATACCAGCATACAAACAAAAGAGGCAGCATTTTATGAAACAATCTTTCCGTATGGGGCCCTATGGAAAGGCACTGCTATAGCTGGCTCAGTCAAACCCAATGTTGCAGTAACTGCACATTATTTCCCACCAGGAAGGCAGGGTTTGACTCTCGCTGTGAAGAAACTCCCAACACAACCCCACTCAAAGATTTGTCATCGGTTGTATTGATTGCCAACAGCTGTACGATCCAGTATTCGATGAGATCTACCGTGTTGGCTAGAGAGGGCCAATTAGTTAGGGGTGGGCGGGGTCTATGTCAAACAGACTATTTTTAAATATTCAATCTGGTCATTTTTATGGTGGTCTTTGAACATTAATACCAATTCCATTTTAAATTCACAAAACGTAAATTTCTTAAAATAGTGAATAGACGCTATGCAGGACATTTACATCGTTATAACCCACTTTGAAATAACTCTGAACTCCCTGCATACAACAGCCAAATGACCTCTGGCATTGTTGTTTCTAGCTATTTAAACTATAGAAGTAGACTACACACATTTTAAGCAAATCCACCAACTGACCATATACTGTATTCATGTAGATGTGATGAGACCTTTCTAGACAACATTTCTATATCAAAAGAAAATTATCCTAAATAGTTGGTTTAATTATAAGCATATGTCAGTATACTAATATCTATTATGTGTGGTCAGCCAAAACATTGTTCACTGTGACTCCAGGTAAAGTATCATAAGTTCTCTAACTGAAAACCATATTTATATTTTTCAAAGATTCTGTAACAAACACTTCTGACTTTGGAGCTTAGGCTACTCCATAAACCAGCCCAACACTTTAAACCTGTGCCAAAGAGGATCTACAAACCATTTAGTTTCACCAGCCATTCATAGTAGATGGGTAGTCTTTGTGTATTAAATGTTGAATCTGTCTATTTGCTGCTAAAACAATTTTATTTGCAGAAACCTTTTGATCAAGGCAAGTGTGATGAACATGCTATAATGCATGCCTTATGGTGACCAACAGTCCAGTAGTGTGTACAGTAAGCACAAACCAATAGAAACTCGCTGAACCTGGAAGAACGCACATATGGTTCAAAACTTCAGTCTACATAAAAAAATAAAATAAAGACACATCACATAGAAGCTGTCCTGACAGGAACAAACTATAAAAGCTCTACAAGGAGAATATCAGCTGGACTGTTACTCTTAAGATCACAGTGCATTTCTGTATAAGAAAAGCAGCGTATACTGAAAGTGAAAATAACTGGCACATTGTAGGTGCCTGAGAATACATTAAAAAAATATTTGAAACAAATTTAAACAGAATAAACAATCATAAAATCAAAACCTGTGTTCCCTGAATTAGAAGGTAAAGTGCCCAAACAACACTAGATTGATTTAACTGGTCTAGTCTAAGACCCTGGTATATTGGTCGCTTGACAAGAGTCTCTTAGATGTACTAAATGCTTTTTGGCTTTACGTTAGACATAAATGTTCCATAAAATAAAATGCCCCCAATTATATTACCCAGTGTTTCTAAAGACAAAATGTGGGTTAATAACCCTTTTTCATTGCAATTGCACACCAACTCTTACCCTTCTATAGTAGGAGGCCTTAAATATGTGCTCCAGGAAGCACGTACTCTTAAAAAATATCTTTGGTTATAGTTAAAAATAAAGTTAAACTATAGGCTACTATATCACCAACAGATGTTTGACAGATCATAAGGAACAATTGTATTTTGTCCACTAGATGGAGGTATAACACCATGGCATATAGAGCATTGTTGATATGACATCATGCAGTACAGTTCAAACCGTTTACAATCGACAAGCCATTTTCCAGATTTAAATGGGTTTGATTTTAATTATCAGCGATATTCTGAGTGTCAATACTTGATTATTTGCTTTGTCATTTTAGTAATGCTCTTGACTTGCCATCAGTTTGAATATAATCATTACTTAACATTTTCGCATAACTGATAAGAACAGGAAACAATGCTTGACATTCCAAAACAGAAACTAGACGATTGTCAGGCTTGGCATCACAAATAAGCTTCTCCATTCTTTTTAGAACTTCAAAACACTGACCCTAAACTGCCATGGGTCCACCCGACACTGTTGTCCAGCTATACCTAAACCTAATAAACCATTTATAAAAAAGGCTTATGCGATCTCCTTTCATCTTTCCACTAGTAATTGCAGCTCTTTAATTATGTTTGTTTCTCTCTCTGCCTTACATCAATCACTTTAGCAACACTGTTTCCCACTGCAAAGCTCTCGTTAGCTAACTTGTTAGCTAGCTGGCGCTAGGTTGCTAAAGTCAACAGCTAGGCTATTCAATGAGGCCTTGCAATACCCACAGCTGTTTATAATTAAACGCTGCGTGGACAGACATTGAGGTACAGCACTATACAACCTTCCCACTACCGTCAGCAATCACATGCCTGTCCCCCACACCCTCCATGGCTCTTGCCATCTACCAGGTGATTCTGATGTTTAGCATGTTGGACTACACACGACCAGCTCACGGACATAAGCCCTCTCACAATATCTCTCTAAAAGCTTGCTTTTAAAAATTGATCCTTCCTTCCTTTTGATTTTCTAGCATTTCTCTTCAACTTCCACTACACCAGCTTGTCGACTTTCTGAAACCATTATTCTGCCCCTGTGTGCCTATTGGTCAGTTTGGAGTTCAAAGGTCAAGCGACATATTGTCAGTATGTTGTATTATATCCAGCGTTCATCCAAGGCATTCCACTTGCTATTAATTAACACTTCCTCTTTGGTTATTTACCAACATATAGGCAACATCCTCAATCCTATTTTCTTTACAATGAATGTCATTTCCACAATCTGCCTTCATATCAAACCTATAGTAGCAGTTCTTTACTTGTCTATTTTACTTCTCAACTGTGAAAAAGTTATCCAAACCGAAGCAAACCAAGTTAAGTAACTCAGAGGTAAAGAACCAATAGTCCTCATCCTCATTAAGACACATTCTGGGTGTTCTGTGCATTAGACAGACACACGCTAACACGTCAGTTTGTATGAATTAGGCTATCCAGGATACGCCCATTTTCGTTAACACACGTACTTCACGTGACCACGACTGAGATTGTAGATAGCCTCTTTAAGTAAAATAGTAAGCTAGAGTAAAATAACTATGTGGAAGGGAAAAGTTATAAAATAAAATATAAACAGACTCATAAATTAGAAAAAAACTAAATTAAAATATGTACAGACCTTCGCAACCAACAAATTAAATAAAAGCTTGACACATGGCCTTGGATCTTTCACAAATTTACAAAGGAACTAAATAATGCATAAATTACAAGACCAGGGCAGAAAATGGGGATCGAGAGCGAAGACAGGAGAATTTGGCACAATAATAAAAAGATACTTTTTCTTTGGTTATGTGCAGACAAATGAAGCCATGAGGAAACAGCATCGTAGACCCCGTATCAAGTTCACCACTCTCTAGCATCTCTTCACAGTCTCCGGCAGCGTCCCTTATCTCTTCATCCATGTCATTTTAAACTTTATCATCCCTCCTTTCAAATCCCCATCTTTCTCCAGGGCCTGCGTCAGCTCGACTCTTCCTTGTCGTGTGTCCATCTCTCCTCCCTGTCCTTCTCTCGCCTCCAGAAAAAAGTTCTACCTCCAGAGTCGTTTATGTTCATGAGTGGTCCTCCTGGCCTCTCGGTGGTCACATTCATGAGCTAAGAGGGCCCCTTCACTGCCAGCATGGCCTCCTGTAGTCTCTGGCGGTAGTTGTCATAGCGACGCGTCACGGCCTCCACCTGCTCCTGCTCCTCCTTCTTCAGGATGCGCAGGAAGTTGCTGAGTTCTGGGACGGTGAACGCATCCCACTGAGAGAGAGAGAGAGAGAGAGAGAGAGAGAGAGAGAGAGAGAGAGAGAGATCAGATCTTTTGCTGCTAAAAGTGCTGAAGGAAAGTATGCACAAGGCACAAGACAAACGCACAAAGACAACAGAGACAGAGAGAGAGGCTCACCATGACCTCTCCAGTGTTTTGTTCTCTTAGGACGAAGCTCAGTGTGTCGCAGTTTGGTCCTGCTGCCAAGCGCAGAAACAGCGGCTGTTCTCCCTCTGCTAGCTTGCACACATAGACTGGAAACAAACAAACACACACACACACACACACACACACACACACACACACACACACACAAACACTTAGCATAATGATAATATAAGTGATAATGAAGTGTACTTGCCTACTAGAGCAGCCTAAACCTACAACTACATACTAGCCTCACACTGGCGGTCCAAACAGTACAAAGTGCTACAGAACCCCCCCCCCCACACACACACACACATTGCCAAGGCTAAGATGTTGTTGTGTGGTCCGGTCTGCACCACTTTGTGTTCCCATTCCCATCTAGGTTGTGTAGTTACCAGTGTTGGGCAAGTTCCTCGGGAATTGTAATAAGTTACCATTCACGTGTTACTCCTTCAAAATGTAATATTACTTTACTTATTACTTACTAAGTAATTAGTTACTATACTTTCACAATCGCTACCCTGCCCATTCCAAAAAATGACACCTTGTGTAGCCAGCTCATTTTAGAATGCAATCCTCTTTATTGGAACAATAATGAACCTTAGGAGTCCACAATCAGCCAAAGTGAAAACATTGCAGCCTCTCAAACCAGATGATTGAACAGGTTGGTTCAATTAGCCTACCCTAAGTTTGCTAGGACCAGAAATGTCGTTCTTGTAATGCAGTATTACTTAGATTTGTTATTGTAATATTATTACAGTTTTGGAAATAGTAATTAGTTACACTACTAGTTACTGAAAAAACAAATAATACTACCGTAACTCGTAACTAGTTACAGAGCTGCCATATTATTGTGATAATAATGCAACAACTAAACAAGTGTTTTATAAACACACATGTGATTTCTGCAACGCACAACTGTCTAGACCAGGGGTGGGCAATTATTTTTACTTGAGGGCCACATTGAAAATGTCAGAACTTTGTTAACCAACATGCTAAAACATTTTAAAGTAGAAAACAAAACCGCTAACTTTGTTAACTTTCATATTTATGCATATTTAGGGTATTCCTATGCACCATTTTCATAATCTAATATAACAGTTAACTCTATGCTATTTTTTTATGCAGCAGTAAATAAAGTAACATTCTGCAGAGCTTGTAAAGTAATTTTATGTTGTATTATTTTTCAAATGTTTAATGTACCGGGCGGGCCGGGTAGAATGTCTCAAAGGGCCGCATCCGGCCCCCGGGCCTCACTTTAGCCCAGGCCTGGTCTAGACACTAGTGACTTTTATTAGAAGAGCATGTCTAACCGCCACACTAATGAGGGAAAACGAAACCCCACACACAGGCCACAATGCTATGTGAGAGTAGAAACACACACTCATTACATGAATCACCCTCACTTTGCAGCTATACAACATTTCTGTACTAAATGGACAAACATACAATAATACAAAACAAGTTAGCTCAACTCAAGGTTGTGTGTGTTTAAAAACCTGATGCTGTAGGACAAAAGTGAGAGAACATATAATAAATCAGGACCTGCTAATGCTAAGCAACATAGATGGAACCATTTCTAGAACTTTTGGTGTGACAAAACACAATGCTGGGATGCATTTGGTGTCCTTTTCTTGGACAAGGAAGGAGCTACAATGTCCTTTAATGGGTTAGAGCAGAGGCACACACACACACACACCAGTGTTGTGTGATACAGTGTGTGTTGATGGTTTGGAGAGCCCTGTAGCATTCTGTAACCAGGGTTAAGACATAAATACACAGCCTCCAACAATATCGCTTTCTCAGTCTCTTTCTCACACACACACACACACACACACACACACACACACACGTTCACAGAGAACACAAGAAGGTTTTGCAGAGACACACACACACAGCCTTACCCTGCTCTTCTCGACTGTAGCGTTTAAACAGGGCGTACTTGGCAGGGTTGTCGGCCACCGTAAACTTGTTCAACAGCGCTACAATCACCTGCAGACATTAAAACAAACACAGGTTTTAAATATGGCAGCGACTCATGTTGCCACACACACACACACACACACAACCGTGTTGCCTGGAGAAGTGTGTTGTTTATTGTGTTAATTCTGCATGTTATTCAGTTGGCGACTGAATCAGGTGATGACGGCTCCGTTGAAAGAGGGATTCATTAATTAATTCATGACAAGTCATTAACCTCTTCAGAACCAGCCTCAGGATATAGCTGACCTCGCTACCTCAAAACACTCCCACTAATTTAGACATTTGATCTCCTGTCTCTCTCCCTACAATCAATCAATGCCTCGGCTTCCTGCCGTTATAACTCCTAGAAGGCTAGATACGGATAACATTGATCTGCAATTCCTGTATGAAAAGTGCCAATTACAAGTACAAATCAAGTTTGTTATTATTACTAATATATTAATGTTATGTTAATAGGTACAAAACTGTTGTTATTCTAACACGAGTTGGCCAATGATAACTGGTGTGTCTGGTGTGTGTGTGTGTGTGTGTATGCGCACACGTGTGTGTGTGTGTGTGTGTGTGTGTGTGTGTGTGTGTGTGTGTGCGTGCGCATGCTCGTTACCTGTCTGACGGTGTTGTGGGAGCTGATGTGCAGTGTGTTGATGGCTCCTACAGGGAGGAAAAACGCCTCGCCTCCTGTTCCTCCCCCTCCTCCTCCTCCTCCTCCTCCTCTTCCTGCACGTACTGTCACCGGTCTCCTCAGCTCCATCTGGACCTTGATGAACCCAGTGTACACGCCACTGGGGCTCTGGGGTGAAGAAGGGGGGGAGAGAGGTTGAAGAGGACAGTGTGTACCTTAAATGTAACTGCACCCCCAGCTCTAAGCCTAGTCTCGCAGAGCCAGTGGGACGCAGAGGGGACACAGCGCTTGCCAACTGGCATCACTAGGACCCGCCTACTCGACAAGAGAGGTATTTTGATTGACATGCATGCAAATCAATGATTTACAGGTCTGTAAATCTGTGTAAAATGTGTAAGCTACGGTTACTGCTTAAAATAAATAGAAGATTTTAAATTGGTACATAAAGCACTGCGCTATTGTCGCACCGGAAAGTTACGGATACATACTTGCTAACAGCCAATGGAAATCAACAGTATCACTTCCCTAAAGTTCGAGAGTCCTGTGTCGAGCTTACAGGGGATTTAGACGTTCAGCACAGAGTTGCATGTGTGACGTAGAGACTATTCTCAAGTCTGAGCCTGACTCCACCCATAGCAAACTTTGAAAATTGCTAAAACGCAGTCAATAAGCTGAGGGAGGAGAGGGGAGGGGAGGGGAGTCACTCCCCTTCAGTGACCCACCTAAGGGTCCCGACACAGTTTGAGGCTAACTAGATCTAGCCTGTTGTTGTAGTTCTTCATCTGACAGTTTACAACTGATTTCCCCAGTGCAGACCAGCTGACTCACTTAGTTTGTTTCATTTATTCTTTCAGAATTGAACAACCCCATTTCTATAATATGTCACCTCATGTGTCAATGTATTAGGCAACAGGGGCACATGCAAGGCCGTTTCACTGGAGTTCAATGTACTGCATATCCCATAATCCCACAAGACAGATGGCTGCGGCGTGGAGCAGACCTTTTAAGCTTATTACTCCATATGGTGTCCAAGAGAACCTTGTGTGTGTGTGTGTGTGTGTGTGTGTGTGTGTGTGTGTGTGTGTGTGTGTGTGTGTGTGTGTGTGTGTTACGTGCTTGTATGGATGTGTGTGTCCGCTTTTAAAAGGTTACAATCAGTTAAACAGGGTTAGTGCAACAAGAAATCAAATGACAAACTGCACTCTGCTAACCTATTAAGGCAGGCAAGTCACGCACACACACACACACGGTACAGTATGTGTGCGTGGGCAAGTTGACATCCATTTTGTATGCTTACAAATACAAATGTTATTTTGTCTAGTTAAGAACTAACCAGGGTCATTTTCAGGTGGTCCTTGGTCAGAGAGTTGTAGAGCTCCACCTTCTGCCGTATCTCCTCCCAGCTGAGGTGCATCCGTGATTCTCTCTCCCTTTCCACATCCTGAGAGAGAGGTACAGCGAGAGAGAGAGAATATTTTGTTTAGAGAAGTGAAACGAAAGAAGCATTCGATAATCACAAGTTCGATTACCGTCCCCTCCTGCTAACAATTGCAGAGCCTACAGGCCCCAGGAGCCCAATCTACATATCTAGGTGGGGGCCACACACACAGTCAAGTATTTACAATTCCACATTCAAGGGACTTTAAATAGCCAATTTAAAAGACTTCACCTAAACAGCATAATTGAGTGTAAGGGGGAAAACCCTGTTCCACGATGGTGAGATGCTATTCAGGTGTTATCCATTAATGGACATTACAGAATACTAACAGATAAACAGTAATTAGGACAGGAGAGACCCTAATTAGGAATGCCCCAATATATTGGCCATACATCGTTATCAGATGATATTCACCTTGTTAAAGAACAGGATTAGTCAACGTGTGTGTGTGTGTGTGTGTGTGTATATATGTATGTATGTATGTATGTATGTATGTATATATATATATATATATATATATATATATATATATATAAATCACTCCGCGGCTCAGCAGCTACACACAAAGAAAATAATACATAAACAAAGTGTAGAGATAGGGCTGTGTTGATGTGAGCGATGCAACATGGGCTGACGGCAGCATGTGAGCAATTCATCAACATCACTATCGGCTATCAGCCAAATTGTTATTGTAAACAGTATCGCCACAGTATCGGTGCATCCCTAACTCTATGGTGTCCTTATCGCTGCTTCTGTTAATATTCAGAGAAGATCTAGTCCGCAATGTTCCCTGGCAAAAGATAAGCAAAGGACATCACCAGTGTGTGGGTTAGCATGAATGACAATGGTCAGACAGAAATGCAACACAATTTTCCAGAAAATGTCGACAATATATGGTCAGTCATTCTTTCCAACTTCTAGCTCAAATCAAAACAGTATCGCTCTGCGGCCCTCTGCGGGCGGCGCATCACACGTCGAAATGCATTGTGAAGCAAAGCGTAGTCCACTTTGTTTATGTTATGTTATTTACTGAGCCATATTTGTTGAATTTTACTAAAAGTGTATTAGCTTAAATTTAGCTTGCAATAGCGGACTATACCTTTAATGTCGAGGAAAAACATGACTGCGATTAGAATCAGTTTCAAGCCACATACAGCATCAACTAAAACGCAGAGCCTTGGATGACAAGACGTGCTAACTGGCTTCTCAGATGTATACACGGTCTGTGTATACAGACCATCTCACCCTGGGCATGTGCATGTTCTGTGCCTGGTGGTCTTTTAGATGCAGTGTGTGCTTACATGGGCATAACGTAGCGCTGCTTGGCTCTTACGAACGTGCACACACACACACACACACACACACACACACACACACACACACACACACACACACACACACACACACACACACACCTTGGATCCTACAAAAACTAGCACACGCATGCGCACGGCCCAACGTGCACATACGCAAGACCAGGACTCCTCGAGGTGCGCACACCCTTATATGGGTAACATGCACTTCTCGAGGGAGAGACGAGGTGCCAACACACACTTCTGCCAGGTTTACAAATCAAGAAGCTGTAGGTGAACACTAGGCTCTCTTTAAAGTCTACAGGGGCAGAAAGGCAAACCTTTCAGCACGCCTCTAGTGGTCAGGATCACATTGTGGACAGTTGTGTGTTCCAAGACTCGCCACACCACGCTCCTGTTTGTTTGTTTGTATGGAAATACTGGGAGGATGTATTTTACATGCAATCTAGGCCTCCCGTACATGCCACTACAGACTGTAGGCCTCCCGTACATGCCACTACAGACTGTAGGCCTCCCGTACATGCCACTACAGACTGTAGGCCTCCTGTACATGCCACTACAGACTGTAGGCCTCCCGTACATGCCACTACAGACTGTAGTCAGTCAGTCAGTGTCTATATGATCTGTCCTGTCTGTCTGCAGTAAGCGGACAGTGTAAGTCCAGGAAGGAGGTGTTGACAGGTAGTGAGATAATCTATCTTTGCCCCACTTGGAGAGGAGGCCACCATTCTTCAGATGTGTGTGTGTGTGTGTGTGTGTGTGTGTGTGTGTCCACACCTTATATATAGTTCTATGGTGCACACACATATGTTGTGTGTTGAGTCTGTTTTCATTTACCATAGTTTACTGGTGAGTGCATGTAGGATTTCCAGACAGATAGAGACTGACTGACTAATAGCACCATTCCTCAGATACTGTGTGCGTGTAATGTGTAATGTGTGCGCATGTACGTTTTGGGTTGTATGTATCCGTTTTCATTTACCATAATGTGTGTGTGTGTGTGTACGATTGTGCTACTGCAGATAGCAGCTATCACCAGTGAGCTGACCCCAGACAACCATCTGGCCATCTTCTGTAAAGCCTTTAACCCACCACCAGTGATTTTATTCCTATTACAGTTCCAATTCACATGCAAGACACCTTTATTGAGACCTACAGCACTGTACATATATCATCTTATTGATGTGGCTACATTGCTGATTCTGAATATGTACACTACGCTTCGTTCCAATTACTTCAGGACGTTGTGTCCCTCTCCATGCATCTTCTCATAATAATGACCAGGTTTCTGTGTAGTCTAGTCCAGGATGTCCTTGCAGGACATGCTGGGTTTAAGAGAAACAAACAGAGGGAGTGGAGCTAACCGATGAGGTCATACTTCTATTTCAGAACACGCAGCTATGCTAGCAAGCTACGCTGGTTAACAGAGAGACACACTATCATAATAGACACTATAATAACTATAAATATTATATGAAGAAGAATAAGAAGACCATTTGCACCATTATCTCCCTCTTATGCAGATATGCAGAGTAATTATCAACTTTTCAACGATGATCAACCCAGTTAGGTGTTTGACGCATATATCCACTGGGTTTAGGCGTGTTGAGTGTTACTGTGCGATAGTGCAGATAGTGTGTGCGCACTCAGCTTGTGTGTGCGCTCATTGTATTGCGGTCATGTGTCTAATCCACTGTCTGTAAAGCGATGACATCAACATGTGCGCGTTAGGTACAATGCTGAAGGCAGACAAAACACGCCGTTGCACCCGTGTCTGATGTCTTGCCCAGGCAGAGACAAAGCACGACAATGATCTCATGGAGCTAACCCCACATTGCACAATAAGGTGAACACGTGCGTACGCAGCCATGCTAAAGACGCATCCCCCCCGGTGTTCAGAGGCTGAACTTCCACTGAAGTCAATGAGATTCTGCATTTTCTTTCTTTAAAATTAAGTATTGCTATTGTTGTTATCATATTTAATGTGCGTATTACCAAAACTTTGACTCCTAAGACCATCCTGATCTCCAGTTTAATTTTGCTGTTAGAATCAGTCTGCAAAGCCTCGGAATTATTTTGAATGTGTCCGAGTAGCAAGTGAACTTTCGAATCAGCGTCGTGTTTATAGCTATACGGGCGAGGTTTAGGTGTGCAGACCATGGTGCAGACAGCAAAAACAACCAAATGGTTCATATAATCAACTGCAAAGTATATATTTTTTTTACCCAAAAATATGAGAGACACTGAGCCAGTTAATTTATTCCGTATAAGATTAATACGTATTAACTCACATTGAGGAAATTAACTGAGGAATGACAGACAGTTGATAGTGCTTAGGCCTAACGCTTTACGTTTTAAAACATTCTTTTTAAATGCTTGTCTTGAAGTCCATGCTGCAACAACAGTGATTGTTAAATATTTCTGAAGCCATCAATGCACATAGAAAAATTAGGGCAAAGTACTTCTACCCAGTTCGGTACAGACACCTGATTGAGGTGAGACTATGCACTCTTCCTCATGAAATGATGGCTACCCAACCCCCTCTAGACATCCTGTCCGCATTCCCGCATCATTTCCTGTGTCCTGTGTTTGGGAGAGGGGTGGTGGGGGGCGGTGCATGAGCAGAGACCAGCCACACCTTTCCTCACAGCATTCCTACACTTACTGTATGACTACATCGTACATACACCAGCGCGCATGTGCACACACACACACACCGTATGGACTAATAGACGTGCGCGCATGCCCTCTGACACCAAAGGGGGACACTCCTTAGCTAAGGGACACACTGTACAGAACCTGCCTTCTTACACACACACACACACACACACACACACACACACACACACACACACACACACACACACAGCTGAAATTCATATACCATCTCCATTATGCAGTGCTAACTCTACGCTAGTCTCAGACAATAGCTGCCCATTAGCCACAAACATACACACCTACAATTGTACCTCCCGGGATACTTTAAATGGCTAGCTGGGCTTTGCCACTTGAATACTTTTGATACAGCACACAAGCACAAATGGAGGTAGGTTGGTGAGGTCAGAGGTCAGTGAAATCCACTTCTATGTTTGTCGTTTCACGTCTTGTAGCAAGCATGCGGTTTGCTTACTCAAACAATACACACAAAAAGCCGGGATAGCTTAGCTTCAAGCTTCAGCATGTTTACTATAAACAACACACACACACACACACACACACACACACACACACACCAGAATTCCATGACTAGTAATTGCGCAACAGCAACCATGGACCTGAATAGGATTCTCCTGACCCAGGACTCGATGGAGAGATTATATCTCCACACTGGCCTGGGAACGTCTCGGGATCCCCCAGTCAGAGCTTGATAATTTGGCTCAGGAAAGGGAGGTTTGGGGTCCCTTGCTGGAGGTGCTGCCCCCGCGACCCGGCTACGGATAAGCGGGAGGAGAAGGATGGATGGATGCATGGATGGAAGCTTTCCATCCGTGGGTGGGGAAATGACAGACGGGTCTAAAAACCTCGATTTAACCGCTGTCTCTTCCGCTGTGATTCCGGTGGGCCGGCGTGTGCGTTTTCCCGCAGAGCGCCGATACACGTAGACTAAGCTAACGCCACCGCATGGAGACAAAATGCCTGTCCGCTACGCAACGGCGTCTAAGCTAACACTGTCTGGAGGCCTCACAATGTCTGAGAAGACCGCACACACGCGCGCACACACACACAAACACACACACACGCACACACACACACACACGCACACACACACACACACACAGAGCTGTGGTGCAGCTCTCCCCTGCGACCACCCAGCTGGTGTTTTGTTGGGCTATGAGAACACAAACACAGAGTTCCTGATGATGGAAGGTGATTATAAAAAGAGAATGATGGAAAAGGAGGAAGACAGAAAGGCAGAACGAGATGGAGGAAAAGACGGAAACAAAAAAAGCACGTCAAAAAAGGGCTCAGATGCTCGTTTCGTAATTGAAGCAACAACAACTGTGCATCCACCGGCTTCGTGTCATCTGCTCCCAACAGTAGTGTCCAGACACAAACCGAACACGCGCTCAGCACGAACACAAACGGGCCTCGTTATAGTTTCCAGGCAACTGCCTGACACACACACGCACACACACACACGCACACACACGCACACACACGCACACACACACGCACACGCACAGAGTTTGGTTAATAACTGACATAGTTTCTGTAGTTTATGAGTCACAGCAGGGGAAGGAATCCAACCTCAAGCTCAGTTGTCTCTCACACACAAGAAGTATGGGATAATACACCCACTTGGGTGTTGGGTGACTTAGGCTACAGGGAGGTAAGATTATGAAATGTCAATATTTTGAATGTGAGAGAAGTACTGTGTAAGTGTGTGAGTGTCCATTACTCCATCTTTGAGCACAGCGAGCCAACGAGAGATTCCTCTGGTGAGATTAATTTCCAAGTCAGTACCTTGGAAACACACACACACACACACAGTATTAAAATGATAAGTTCACTAAAAACTCATAATTCAGGTCCAGGTCTAAGCAACAGTGTGGACAATGTTTGTTCCTGCTGGCCTATGTTTGGACACTGGCAGGATATGAAACCATAGACTGTATAAATAATAGGGATAAACCCTCCGTGACGTCGCTCATAGGTAGAACTAGTTTCAAGCTGTGCTGGCTCTGGCTATCGCCATCTTTGCCATACCTGACTGCCTGCTATACATGGGATAAATGTAAGCCTTTTACATTTTTACATATTAATAGATTAGATACACTTTTTTTTTTTATACAAAAAATAAAACTCACCCACGTACAATTTTCATGAACAGGGAAACTAGTTATAGAGACATAAACCGATATCTTTGTACCAGGCTGTATATGGGGGTATATGGGGATTGACTCGCATTTGGAACCAGCCTCAAATGGCCATTCGAGAAACTGCAGCTATTGGATTAATTTCTCAGCACCGGAGGTTCCTGCCTGTATGAAACACTGCATGACAGCGGCAGAAGGGGAACTGAGAAATGGCATCCAGCAAGGCTCGTTTGTTTAGTTTCAGCCCGTTTATCTTTGAAAGCATTCAAACTTCAACATCTACCACACACACACACACACACACACACACACACACACACACACACACACACACACACACACACACACACACACACACGCGGTATCACAAAGGGAACGTTGCATAATGCGGTCTCACAGTGCTGCTGACCTTGCAGCCAGGCTAACAACACAATGGGTACACTGATGTGAACCACCATGGTGAAAGGAAGGCGTGTCTGTACAAGGCCTGACAACAGAAACAAAATACCTGTGCCATATATTGCACCAGTGTTTTGACTGTGTGCAAGGGATGCACACAAATTACAAAGTGCTGACATGTACATATACAGTATATGAGGGAGGGAGAGAGCGAGAGAGAGAAAATTGTACTGTATTTTGTTGCTTTGTTTTGTTTGTTATGCTTTGGCAACATTGTCTTTGAACTTTCATGCCAATAAAGAACATTTTATTAAAAGAGAGAGAGAGAGAATGTTTTAATGTCCTCCCACACCACAGACTCAAGGTTACAGTTCAGTGTACATCAGTTAGGTGTGTGTGTGTGTGTGTGTGTGTGTGTGTGTGTGTGTGTGTGTGTGCACGCGTCTGCTTGTCTGCATGTGCACGCTATTACCATGATGTAATGCTGCTAGCCATATCAAAACTACAGTGGAAAGTCCCTTCTAAACCAGCCTCTTTCTAACACTCACCTACGTTAGCCAAAACACATTCAACAGCGACTCACTGTGAAGACTAAATATCAAAACCACCACAGCAATTCACCTCATCACCACCCTGCAGATATGTTCAAAAGCAGACAGGTGTGTGCACGTGTGCGTGTGCATGTGTGTGAAGTCAAAGACTCAGTTAATGTGACAATGGAGATGAAAAATCAAAATGGTCTCTCTACCTGACACACTAAAAAAGGTGGAGGCAGCTATCCAGGAGAAAAAGTATTGATGTTTGAACTTGATCAAAACAAAAACACAGCTCCCTTCAGTTGCATTGTGCACCCACAGAAGCTCAGCTCCCCACATTTGACATACTTTGCCAAGGCTTAAGGACAGTGTTGTGTGGTGCGGTGCGGTTCACATTCACAGAGCAGCGTATCGTGTAGAAACACTTGCCGACAAAAAGTGTTTTAGCTTACAACTGCTGACTCCACCTTTAAAGCTAGTGCACGTTTGTGTGTGTGTGCGTGTGTTTACCACAGTCCTATCCCCAGTGCCCTGGGTATTAAACGTGAATAATTAGTGGTACGCCTCAAATGCCACCTTGAAATCAAACAAGTAATGGCACCTATGGGGTAGCAGGTGTGTGTGTGTGTGTGTGTACAGCAGTGGTTAGGCTATTACGTTTTTAACATCTTAATTGGGTTCCATGGAATACTGCTCTCGGTCTGAATGGCGGTTTCAAATTAACACCAAATACACCTGATTACTTTCTTCTGAGTTCGCTCTGTGAACAGGAAGTCCAAAACATCTACAGTACAGTTAAAAAGTAAAAAAAACTAAAGAGTTTCTCTCCCCCAAGAAATACAGTCAATAATTGACTAGCGGTGATGTACTGGTTATGCCCAAGCATGGTTAAGATAAGCGTGAGGCTCTTTGAATTGTGACCTGTGTCCGAGTCACTGCAGGAAGCCATTCTGTGTCATAATGCTGTTAAATCACAGCATTACTGTATCTAATGGAATTTATGGACAGCACATTTGTATTCGGCACTGTAAGAATTCATTGTTGCTGATTAACTTTGCACAAGAATTAGATAATTGTACACTGTATGTCCAAAGGGACAGTATACGGTAAGGCTACAATTCAGAAACAAGGTAGAGGATACTCCAAAGTGCCTTTTATCTATCTCGCTCTCTCTCAATGCACAGCTGATCACAGGCTCAAAACTGCTCCCAGATGGACCACCATCTCCACTGGAGGCTGATGTGCAAAAGGCGAAAACAGCTCCATTCACACACTCCCGCAACAGGCGAGACACAAGGGACCCCCACGCAGGCAACCCCTGTTCCCCCCTCCCACATCCCCAAATCCCACCACAGTCTTAGGGGGCAGTTGCCCTGAGGCAGATGAGAGCAGCTACTGAAAGACTTTGTTAAAGGGTGCGGCAACTGAAGCCTAGCATCGTTATAGAACAGAAAATGTAGACAGTGTGTGTATTACATCCACATAGTGTATCTACATTACAGCAACAGTAGTTGTTCTAGAACATAGATGGGATGGATTCGGGGGGCGGGGATGAGAGGTTGGTAATTGTCTGGTGACTTGAGGGAACTACTTTCTACCCGCTTCTAAATATGTGTACTGTAAACATACCTGCTCCTAAATACTGGCACATTCTGTAACCCCACATGCTCAAATACTTGTACTTACTGTAACCATAACTGCTCCTGAATACTTGTAATAGTAGCCTTCTTCCTGTAACCCCACCGCTTCTAAATAATGGTGCACATATTGTACAGTACCTACTCTAGAATGCTCTAGAATACTGTAACCCTACCTGCTCCTAATTACTGTTCAAATACTTATCGTAATCCTGTTCCATACATGCTCTTAAATATTAGTACTTCTTGTAACCCGTACTACCCTAAATATTGGTATACTGTGACCCCACATGCTCCTAAATACTGGTACTACTTACTGTAATCCGACCTGCTCTTAATAAATGTTAACGTGTGTGTTGAAAAATCAATCTGGTACTTCTACACAGCCCTGGCTCTGTAAATATGAACACAAAATGGTGAACACCGCTCACACCAACAATGCCCTTGGCTTCGCAATGCGTTTCAATGTGTGGGGGGCCGGGCGGAGCTTCTGAGGGAGTTTGTTGCGATTTGAGCTCGAAGTTAGCAGACATTCTCAAGCATTACCTAGTGTGACGTGCCTGGTATCAGTTCAGGGTTCAATAAAGAGTGCGTGAGTGTTTTCAGTGGTAACAAGCTTAAACGTCGAAGCCTGGAGAGCACATGTATACATAGACATCACAGGCTTCACTCCCATACCGCCCATCTGGTGCCACTTGACCTGGTTAAGGAGACACCATAGTGTACGTCAGGTAAAGTGGGAGGAATGTGGGGAAAGTAAAGACACCTGTTGTCTTGGCTGTATTACTGTATCTAGGTGATGTAGACACCTGGAAAGAGCGGAGGTTGCGGTACGCACACGCACACACACACACCCCCACACACACACAGCTGCCATGCAAGGCGCCACCTGACCACCGGGAGCAGTGTCCCGGTGGTCGCCACCCGTCGCCACCGCTCTGCCCACTGCGCCACAGTAGTGTGCAGCATAGTGACAGAGTGAAATGGGCTGGGCCCAATGCAAAAGTGTGCATCTGCAGTTGTGTTGGAAGAGATAGCAGGAGCCTTGCAGATCACAGCAATTAAATGATATGAGACAGAGATAGCGATCGAGAGAGAGAAGATTACAATAGGACCAATATATTCAGCAAAGGGCTGTGTTTAGGGCTGACAACATGCCAGTGTAATGAGTATAAACAGATAAAGAGCTGACTGGAACTACTTCAAAACACAATCGCACCTCACGTGATATGCAAGCGTGCACACCGACAACCCTTCGCCTCACATGACGCTGCTAAAATACCGACCTGCTGCCTCCTATTGAAGCCACGGACATGGCTATTATCCCAGACTACAGTACACACAAACAAGCAAACAACATTATATTGTAAGCGTGTGAGAGAGATAGAGAGATTACCAAGAAGTTGTCGGGGAACCAATATAATGTGTGAGCCATTGCAGTTTGAACATAAGAGTTAACACAATGAGAGAGTGACACGCACACACAATATCTTACAGAACATTCCGTGGTACAGTAAACAATCCTTCTCCCTCCATCTGAGTACTGGTCTGAATGTGGCCAAGACATGATTTTACAGCACTGTTTATTGTATTGGCGTTATCAAATCCAATCGAAAAAAGATATTCAATGCAACACGCTATCTGCTTCAATTGGTGTGGCTTAGTGATTCACTGACACATTTTATGAAGACAAGAGATATCCCAGGACTAATATTACACTGTAAACCTATCTGACCACACAGCTGAAGTGGTCACCAACAAACTGAAATAATCGTAACTTCCTTAAAACCAACATCTGCCATTGAAGGCTAGAATCTGAGTGATTCACTTCTTAGGATTTCTGCACAAAGTTGTGATTCATTTTATTGTACCTCCGGAAATGTATCCGAAAACTAACGATAAACAGACACATTGCTATTTGGTAAAAAACCTCTTGATCAAGGCCCAAAACCTGACTAAGAGCAATTAAACTGATTTAAACAGATTTAAATCAGACGATAAGACCAGAGAAAGGGGCAGAGCTGTCTGATGTTCAGAATTGGCGAACATGTTTGCATTGAACTTGAATTCTGAACGACTTGTGTAAACAATCCAGAAATATTATATTTAAACCTTCGCCCTTCGTCCAGTTCAACGTGTGTTCGCCGAGAACTACCTCCTCAAACCGGTTGCTTTTGTTCGTAAACGTTCGTGGCGAACACAATGCAAACGCTAAACAGTTTAAATATGTTTGCAACCGTTCGCCAATTCTGAACGCACCTCAGGTAAAGACCCGGTGGCTTAAATGTTATATCAACACAAAAAACAAAAAAACACCCCCCCCCCCACACACACACACACGGGCATAGTCACCATAGCTGAGAGAACAGGATAGAGATGTGAGAGCAGTCAGAAAACAAGCACACACCAGTAGGA
>JAODUE010009625.1:0-28210 GCA_027564755.1 Amblyopsis hoosieri | reverse complement strand
TTAGTTTTGCAACCAGACAATTACAGTTTTAGTTAGTTATCGTTTTTCTGCAATGTCTAGTTTGTATTTTTATTTCAATTAACGACAATGTTTTTTCCCACTTAGTTTTCGTTATTTCGTTCGTTTTCGTTTACGATTATAACCTTGGGCCACACACACACACACATACACACACACACATGCACATGCGGCTGCCCGGCTATGTCAACAAAGAACAGAAGAGCTCGGATTACAACACACACAGAGTGTGATGTCATTCTCTGCTCAGGGTGTAATCTCCACTATATCTTCACATAGCAAATAGTTGTTTGCTGATATATTAATATGTAAAATATCACATAATGCGTCATCTTTAATAATGGCACATCTTGTGTGAAATAGAACAAATGCTCACCTGAGAGGCGGTGCTTTTGGTCCATGCTAACAAACATTCAGAGGCAGGTGAGGAAACGCCGGACTGAAATAGTTCGGGGAAACATTTTGGATATGTAGACGCCAGTGACTTCTCTCCCTCTTTATTGCTCCTGGTAGAGACAGAGAATGGGTTGGGAGGATGTTATCATA
This sequence comes from Amblyopsis hoosieri, assembly GCA_027564755.1. Taxonomy (NCBI): domain Eukaryota; kingdom Metazoa; phylum Chordata; class Actinopteri; order Percopsiformes; family Amblyopsidae; genus Amblyopsis; species Amblyopsis hoosieri. The sequence continues at coordinate 27,646 of JAODUE010009625.1, read as the reverse complement.
CTTTAGTGTTAACAACCAACTGGTAGACTGACAGTGCAAGGCTGCAAGGGCCTGTATCGAGTCATGAGATCCTATGTGTCTGCCTGAGACATGGTACTCCACAGTGCCTGCGCTGTGGTGCATGTGAGGGAGAAAAAAAGCCTCAGAACAGACAGACAGACAGACATAGACACAGTAAAGCTAAGCTGTCTCAACATGCCCCACCCTCCTCCTGTCCTCAGCTATCAGAAGACACACCACACTCACAGACAGACATTTCATAAGATGGTAGGTAATGAACTAGAGCTGCCTTTCACCTCAGCACTATAATAAGTGCAGTTCTAGACCATTGTGTCATCAGATGCCAGATCATCCGTTGCCTATAAAGTATATAATAATATGCTATTAACATATTAAACATACTGTATGCATTGGCATGTGAATGCCTATTACATTGAAATTGAAACAATTCTCCTTCTGTGGTAATAATTGTCTATCAACAAAGGCCAAATACCATGTAGTAAACTGTTGTCCAATGAATCGTAATATCAAAATAGCAAATAAGTTATATATGTTAGGATAGATAACATCAACCCATTGATGTCTACGATGATCATTTATAATAAAGTATATACGTTTAATTTAGGATACGGACTGCGACATGCCAGATTTAGCAGGGCAGATTTAATTATCTTTATGAGAAGGCCTCGAGTTTCAAAACGTAGCTGCTCTCGGGCTGACATTTTCTACGCTGCTGTGTAAACACTGCAGTTACTCAGTCACTAATTCTCTGCAAAGTAACAGGTGCTTGATTTGATTCCAGCTCTTTTGGTGTACCATCGAAAGGATGTATGGCGATTCACTGACAGCGACTGTGGATCAGTGTTAGCACAAGGTCTAGAAGATACATTTGATTAGACCTCTATGTCAAGTAGGCTGTAATGTTCTTCTATTCTCTACATGATGTCCACCCTAATCAGATTAAAGATTACTAACAGTGTCGACTAAAGTATAGACTGCTTCCTGAATTCAGTTTGCCTTGCATTCAAGTGGAGTTCATTCAGAGAAATGTCAGTTATTTCACACCAAATGGAAGAGTCATACCTATTTCCCTTGCAGAGAGCAGTCCTGGTCTTCTGTGCATTTGGCTGTAGGAATGAAGCACTCAAAGGGATGGCTGGGTCGAGTAAGCCGCTCACATTACCCTTACCACTCTGAAAAATCTCTGCTTTCTCTCCGAGGCTTCCAGGGGTTTGTATATCGTTCACTGTGTTATTCATATCACTCTTGTGGACCGGTTAAATCCAAGACATCATCTGGAGCAGAGAGAAGAGATGAGCTGTTGAACTGGAGTGTGTGTGAGTCTGTGCATGTGTGTGTGTGTGTGTGTGTGTGTGTGTGCAAAGCACAGTTTAGGCTCCTCTGCTCCCAGCTCTGCGCAGCGCGCGCACACACACACACACACACACACACACGCACACGAGCACGTCTTCGGCTCATCTGTTACCATGAGGCAGGCATGGTGGGGCAAAACGATCCCCCCCTAGCCAAACATGATCCACCACAATAAAGATATTTTTAACGCAATGACGCCCAAATGAGTGCTCTGACACAGTGCCACATAACAATCCACACATTTGTCTACGGGATGTTATATGTCATGTCTTGTGATTTCCTCCCCGTTTGGTTTGCTTAGCTCTCTGCCTGGCGATGCAGGACACATGCACGCATGCAGAGCAAACCTAAACACTGAAAGGCGATGTCTTCATTGTTACTGAGTCAACATGGGACTCAGTAACTGGGCAATGGAACTATAAAACCAACTGTTCCTTTGTCACAGACTTTGCACTTTAAACTTGGCATTATGTAGAAGACATGTGGGTGCAGAAAGGAGCCAGCCCAGACAGGAGCGCTTGGGCTGTGTGCTGTGGGCAGAATCATTCGGGTGATAGGCTCCATGTGGGGGATGGTGGGCTGATAACCGAGGGGTAAAGTGTAATGGCGCGTTCAATTTACCTCGGAAGTCGGAGGTCGGAGTTCCAAGTTGGTAAAACCACTAGCCAATTTAGCTATAGTTAGCAATACCAGTTGACGCATTACGCAGTGCAGTTGGACAGGACTGTAGGCCTACTTTTTATTTTTATTTACTTTACTTTTATTTACTTTTACTTTATTTAACCAGGAAGTACCCATTGAGATTAAAAATCTCTTTCAAGGTAGTCCTGGCCAAGACGGGCAGCAACACAAATAACACAGTTACAGACAGAAAATATTGTACTGTGTGATTTAATGAGACACAAATCAGACAGAAGTGTAAATAAACTCTATTACTACAGCTTTCCCACTGTTGACGTGGGGAGCAGCCATCTTGAATTTTGCACCCGGGATTGGTGAGGTTTCTCCTACTTTGCGAATAGCAAATCTGAGTTCAGCGGGAGTTCCAGTTGCAACTTACGACTTGGAACTCGGAAGTCCTGACTTCTCAGTAGAAATGGAACGCACCATAACAGTGGGAGTGGTGGAAGGGGGCGGGAGTGAAGAGTTAAGGCTTGATTTAGGTGACACTCTTTGCTCTCAGGCCCCAGCTCACCGCTGAAGTGAGTACATGCTGCAGGGTAAGGGAGGGGGAGAGAACAGTGATGTTTTAACAAAGAATGCATAACTTGTGTAAATACAAAATGTCTAATAAAATAACAATTTAAAAGCTAAAATAAAATGACATGCAATGATAGATACAAATCAACACTTTGCTAGATATGGAGGGATGTCAGAAATGTTGCCTCACAATAAAATGAGGCCAGAACCTCCCTGCTGTTGTTGAGGAATCCCCAGCAGAAAGATGGAAATCAAACTGATCTGTATGACCAGAGACTGCCTGTCTCCAGTAAAGCTCCCTCCATGACATAGACCTGGTTCCTAAAGGACCTGTCACAATAACAAAACTCATCTGGCTTGGATTACCTTTTCACCTAAGCACTGTCATATAAAGAAGGCCTTTTTGTAGAGAGACAAATGCACTTACAAAGCAAAGCACAAACAATGAAGAAACATTTTAACAGACAAAAACATGTGCATCGATATGCCATTTCCACTGCAAGTGAGGAGGCTAAGTGCTTATAACACTGGTTAAAGGCAATAGAAGAGGTAGATTTGGGACAGAGGATAGTCGTGGGTAGCCTGGCAGGCTAATAATCTATGTCATACATTAGAGAGTTACAAGGACACACAAAAGACAGGGCAGCATGACAGCTCCAGAAATAACCCACAAGCCTGCAACACATTCTTGTGGTATCAGTATGCAAACTCTTTTAAATGACTTGGTAGGCTGAATTATCACTGTGATCTTATCTACATCTGTATGTTCATATATAAATGAAAATGGTGTGTTAATGGTGTGATGTTAAATTCTACTTTCAACAAAACAAATTGTAATAGATGTTACAATAAACATTCTAAGAATCTAACACAGTTTAGCAAACAATGAGTAAGAATAGAGAGACTTTTGTATTTCATAATTACATTTAAAAATGTGCGAGTCAATGGCAATATTCTCAAGTATACTTGGCCTCTCCCTGAGACCATACTGTGTGTTGCTAGAGAAAGTCACTGGATTTATGCAGGCATAAATCTGACTTCAGCTATACTACTGGAAATGCATTTGGTAATAGACTATAGCTCTCAAATTTAGTAAGTGCAAGCCACAACTTGTTATAGTAGTATAGTAGTAGGTCAAATTACAGAATTATGCTGTGCCTTGTTTTTACTTTATCTTAGACTACAGTAAGAGTTGTTAAACTTAGCTTAGTTGGCTAACTGTAGCACATTTGTACTGTATTTTACACCTGCTGCTCTTGAATGCAATTGCGAGAGGTTGATTTCTGAAACCACTAAACCATTTGCATTGTTGTACGTACCAGTACATTTTCCTTACTAAGCCTGCTGAAGAGCAGTCTCCTGTTTAACGCCCTCTAGGAACCTGACGGTTGAACCCTGCCAGGCCTATAGTGCCAGCACGTGCAGGGCTGATTGTTTACATGTAGTCCATCATGGCATGCATGCTTTGCGTCATGATTCAGGTATTACCTGTACGCATTTGGAACATCGTGTGTATCCTTCTACTGTATGCCTAAAATTTAGGTTTTGTGAAGTCATGTGTAAATAAATGAGTACCACAAATGAGAAACATTTGTAATAAGTAACTTTAATGACAGTAACTTAAATGATATAATTTGCTTTAGTCAACAGTTGGTGGACAAAAATATGCCAATGAACATTTCAGTATGTTTGCACATAGCTACATTTAAATTAAGTAAGTAATTATTAAATAGCCTACAGATTTAGTGACAGTACCAGAATATCAAGTGAACTCCCTATGTAGTGTAATTTCTGGATAAACAGAATCATTAGAAATTAATAATACATTTGTCTAATAATTTATACTATTGCCAACTTAAGACCATTTACGATGCATCAAATGCATAACGGTCAACAAATAAAATAGAAACATTAAAATAAGTTCAGTCGCAGGAACAATATTATTTGATAACATGATCTGACAAACCCAAATTACAGCAATCACTAATTATGGAAACACCCCTTCCCCCTTCATACAGTATGTACACTTTTCCTTAGAATTCCAGAGGTAAAACATTTTACTCATATCTTAGGGCTCACTGGCGCTGGTGAACTGCTGAAACAAATAGCAGGATCCTCCTGAAAGAGAAATCGTGCATTTAGTGCCATCTAAGCAAACTGATTATTAGATTATTATTATTACCAATTATAACGTACATTTTTCTTACAGTATAGTGACTTATTTTCACACTCATTAAGGCACTGTGGTGGACTGCTGCTGTCTCCTCTGGTCGGAGATGGTTCAGGCACATTTTCGTGACGTATGGCATTATCTGCTCCCACCTCCCTATTGTCGCTCTCCTGTGTTTGTGAGAGAAGATACACAACGCATTACATCACTGAAAGGTCTGGACTGAATGTGTCCGACGGCAGGACGAAACAGGAAGAGGAAGGAAGACAGACGACGCCGATGCCGCACTCGTTCTGTTCAGCTTTGAATTAAAAACACAACCACGTTGTGTGCGTTTCGATGGTAGTGGAAATGACACGTACGGTTTGTTACCCACAAGATACACTGTGTTCAGAGAACAGGTGGAGGTGTTAGAGGAGGGATTAGTTACAGGCACCGTTTCTCAACAGGTCAGCCATGCGGAGAACAAAAGCTTATTGTAAAAGTGAGTTCCAATGAGACAAAACAATGTATTAAATGTGTTCCGTACCAGTGAACAGAACACGCAGAGGCGGTTCACTTAAGATTATGGTTCACTTAAGCGTCTTGTTGATTTTGGATTGTGTTAGGTTATGAAGTGCTACAGTTTTACAGTCAGGACATGCTAAACCTGAAAAGACAAGGACAAAAAGGACACAGCAAAGGCATGGCCCAAGGGTCTAGTGCCGGGTGCACCTTAAGGTATAAAGCTTAGGTCAAAAACTATGTCAAATGCTAATTTGTTCTTTCAGGAGAAGGGTTCACTGATCACATTTGTTCTTATTTTGAAGTCTGGAAATAGTTTTATGTGTGAACTATAACCTACTGTAGCATGGAGAAGATGTGTTCAAGAAATATTATTATTACATATATAAATAAAGAAAACCTATTGTAGCTGCAAATGTTTTAGTTTAAAAGAAAGAATGCTTAATGTGAGAAAATTACCAATTAACCAAGCAATACCAATTACCTGTAAATTATGTTTATGTATTTTGTCATTGAAAAATCTGTTGGTCATGTACATTCTCAGCAAGTGTTAATTAAATAGTAATAAATACAGTATACTTATATGGCTGTATGAGGTTATTGTATGTGCTATCAACTAAAGAGATAAAGCTTACCTTGGGCTTTGCCAGTCTTTTAACAGAAAAGCGACCGCCTATCGGAGAGAAGGGAGGTGACACCGGTGAGCGGGGAGACACTGGGCTGTGGGACACAGACTGGGACCTGCGGACAGCAGAGGACACTGCCTGGGCGAAGCGAGAAGGCGTGGCAGGGGAGTACGGCCTGGGGGCTGCAAAACTTCTCAGTTTGTCCAGACTTAATCCTAAGGCTGGCTCTCTAGACGACTGCCTCGTCAGTGGGGTCAGGATGGGTACCGTTTTGATGTCATCTGACCTCGGGCTTAGCTCAACGTTACTGCCCCCTACTGCCTCCTCTAGACACTCCACTGGAGGTGGGAGAGGTGGTGGTGGTAATCGTTCTAGGCTGCAGGGCGCCTCCTTCTGGCCAGCGGCAGGACTGGCATGGGGACTCTTGACTGCCGCTGAAGTCACATAATACCCAGGTGTTCTTTTGTGCTGTGCCATGCGGAAGGAGCCAGGCTTTGGTTTAGTTGCAGGTGGGATTTTCATCTCCTTGACGTCTGCCATTGATCCTGTCTGGAATCCCAAATTATTTTCATCTGCGGCAGGTAAACCTGTTGGTGATGGGAAGTGAACCGCTTCCATTAGTGGTGATGGAGAGTGAGCCAATTCCATGAGACGTCTGTCAACAGTGCTGTGGGTAGAAGCAGAGCTATAGGACATCGGTGTGTTTTCCCTGGATGTCGTTAGTACAGTCTGCCCCCTCAGTGATGCGCCATCCCCCAGTTCAAGAGACACAATATCTTTTTGCTTCACTGGAGCCACGGCAGGTGACTCCAAAGTCAGCTCCACTTCAAAGTATCTTAGCTTTTCAAGTGATTTCTGAGGCACTATTGTGTACGTAGTCATCCCCACCTTAGGACAGTAGTCTCTCGTCAGCTCGTTGGAAGGCTTGGGCTTGGGCTCAGACCCTGCGGCGTAAGTAGAAGCTGCCGGTGTTATCACAGAAGCACTTGGTGCTGACGTTTGTCTTGAGGGGGTCTCTAAGGCAGGTCCGAGGCCAGAATCGCACAGCTCCTCTGTAAATGTGGCCATGTCTCTCTTCTGTATTAATGAACCAGTAGCAGGTGCCGTTAGCAAGCAGGCGACATTGCCTGCATGCTGTTGCGAAGGCACGGGAAGTGCTGTTAAGTCTGTTTGCACCTGTGCATCCTCTCCAGTGGGGCCAGGTTTCCTGCTGACCACGAGGCTCTCCTCACAGGGGGCTTCAGCGCTCGCCTGGACAGAAGCTTGCGTTTCTGCCTCCCGTGTTTCACATGGAAACGGTATGGGAGACACAACCGCCTCACTCGCCATCGCTGAACCCTCACACGCTGACTGCATACCATCCTTGTCGACTTGGTGCAAGGTACTCTCTGCAGAGAACAGTAAATGTGTTTTTACAAGCTGATTTGTTTTGTCTGTACCATCAACGTACAGTAGAAGTCATCTTTTCATTAACAGTAAAACCCCAGCTTGTAAACTCACCGGAATGTTCCACTTCGGATGAGTTAACCTCAGGTGCATGCATAGCTTGCTTATCCACTGTGCTTGCCATTGATCTGTCAATGGAGTACATTAAAAGGTTTTGCAAATACCAACGACAAACACAACAGCATGGCTTAACGTCAGGAAACCGTACAAGAGTTCGTACTTGCCATGTGCGGACAGATCACCAGGCCAACGTCCCCCAGTGCCTTCTACGGATGCCTGGCTCAGTTTGTCAGTGTCTTGGGATGGAGAGTCCTGGGAGATATCTGCAGACAAGTTGAGACTGCCATCGTCCCCCACGGTGTCACCAGCTGCCCCGGAGGTACAAGAGGCACTAATCTCTTCCAGCTCCTTGATCTCCTCCAGTGTATTCGTTGCTGCATCCCCTATAAGCACAGTTTAAAGGTATTGCCTATTGACTGAAACCAGTTTGGCAGCTAAAAAATTGACAAACCAGTAGTTGGAAAAGTAAGGTATTCTGCACTGAAAAACTTAATGGTTTTATTTATTTTATATTCCACACTGTAAAAATATTGGCACTGGGATTTTACCACTGAAATCAGTTACATGATTACATAATATGCTGCATAGCATAGGCTAGTTTTTAAACACACACCTTCTATAAATATAACTATTATCTTAACATTATAGGCTAGAAATAAAACATTGTTCCTTTTAAATTTTTGGTATTGCACCACACATTTAATGTTTATGCCAAAAATGTGTCTTTAAAGAGGAACAAATGGTTGTGCAGCATGAAAGAGAGCATAACAAAGGTCATCAGGCAGGTGGAGGAGGAAAAGAGGGCCTTGACAGGAATTGTTGAAATGCTTCAGGGCTGAATAGATGACAGAGGTCAGTCGAGGACAGGACAGTAGATGGAAGCAGAACGAAGAGCATAATATTCTAATTCACCTTCCGGTGTCTGCAAAGTTAAACAGAGGAACTACATAAAAGAAAAAACATAATGAAAAGCTAAACGTGGAGAAAGGTTTGCATGAAGTACATTAAAAGCATTGCAAATGAATGACCACTAGGTGGCACGAGAGTCAGATATATACAGTGTATTTATAACAAAACCACATAGGTCTGGGGAGGAACTGCCTTCCCATGCCTTTCACTTGTTGACTTTCAGGGCAAAGTGCAAATGTAAAAAACAAAAAAAAACATTTTCTTTGCAGCTCTGAGCATCTGAACTCAATATCAGCCTACTGCAGCAGAACAAGACCATCATGAAATGCATCAAACACTGCTAAACATGAAGCAGTCAAAATAAACAGAGACAAACCTTGTGAACCCTCATCCAGATATAATGGATCCTGGACAACAGTACTAGGAGACACCGGTGGCGGGGGAGCCTTACGCTTTGTCCTCCTCAGCGAAGACTCTGCTGAGGATCCCCGACTTAACCACGATATCTACAGCGCATAGAGAACGAGATGAAACCTGGCTTAGCCAAATAATGTCAGAAATGTACCCTAAACGGATCAACTGACGTTAACGTGGGGAAAGAGTTGCCACGGAAATGCATGTTTACTCACCTGGTCAGCGTCCAATGTGGCATCAGGCTCGGAGCAGAGTCTCTGGCGGATACAAAGGTCTGAGGGGCAACTCTGGGAAACCACCATGGGGGGCTGGGGTGCACGTCTCTTCTTTGGTACGTCGGTGGGTGTTGTGGGGGATACAAAAGGAGAAGAGCTGGGCAACGCCATGCTAAGTGGTCGAGGTTTACTCACAAGGACTGGGGAAGCTGGAGCACTGGCTGTCGTTGCCTAAAGAGCAAACACCCAATCAGATCTTGATAAGGGTCCCTTTTCCATGAAACACACAATGCAATCTACTGCAACCAATAGCAGAGCTACGAAATCCACCCTCCCCCTGTACACTGATATTAATTTGATTATATCAAATGCAGCACAATGGACGACACTATACCTGCTCAGATTGTTTCTTGCTCCTTCTAAACTTGCTGAAGAGGCCTTTGTTTTCTTTCTCTTTCTGATTTTTGTCTTTGCCTGGTGTAACCAACCCTGCCAAAACATTAAGGATGTGTGAACCACTATCAGTGGCAAACTGGTGCCATTAAACAATTGCAAGGTTAAAGATAAATAAATAAAGAACAAACTACCTGAAGGAGTTGGTGAGGTAGGACACACAGGAGAAGCAGGTTGGTCTGGCAAGTCAAATAGATTAAGGGGAGAGCGCACAGTTGTTGACACAGTGAGCTGAATTGATCTCCATTTTTGACCTCAGGTTAAAACATCTGTTTTATTTGTTTTTTTCTTACCTTTCATGTCCCTTGCATAAATCTCCCTTATTGCATAATCATTGAGAGAATTAGACAAGTCCAATGGGCCCTGGGACTGTATTTCTCTTAGTAGGACGGTTGTCTCCACATCAAATTCACATTTCACACAGATAGCCGGTAACAGATCTGCCAGCGGAACTCGAGGGTTGACTCGCAGTATAGTTTTCTGAGAGTTTTTATAGTTTATCACCATCCGAACGGTCGCCTGGAAAACAAAAAGTGTCGCTCTAAAACATACTGTGTGTCTGTTTGATGTTAGGATCAAAGGTGACAAATGTTTTCCAGAAGGGCGTACTTTACCTCGGGCATCTGAGGGCCAGTCTTTTTGTTTTTGTCCTCCATTCCTTTAGGTTTAAGCAGGACCCTCTCTGCCTCCAACGTTCCTATCAGAGCATTGGGCTTAAACTTGATGTGGTTTCGATTGGCTGTAACCAGCTCTAAGGTGTGGCTGGATGGGTTCAGGTGATACTTGGCACAAAGCATGACTAGGAGATCCATTAAAGGCTTGCTGAAATACACAGCAGATGTGACAAAACAAATGAACGTGAATGTTGGCCTTCAAAACAGACATGGTGTTGAAATCTGGTTCACTGTCAGTTACACAATGCATAGCAGGACTCTAATTAGAGAACTGATGAGAAATGGGTTTTGAGGTATTGCACTGATGTCACCATGGAAAATACAGCACAGTATGTTATCATAGTAATACTAGCAGTACCTATTTATGAATTATAATTTACAGATGTATTAAAACTGTATTTCTGTATTTCATTTGTGTTTACAATGTAACTTCCTAAAACTTACCTCAGATATAAAAAATATATGAAAGAGCAATACATTTACAGCCGTGTGAATAAATAAAAAAGAATAATCATTGCTGAATAAATCAATGTCTGCTCCGTTCATTTCTTAAGAGAGCAAGGGGCACATGATATTGCTGGGAGGAATGTAAGCAATTGTATGCATTGTGAGAGAGGGACAGGGATATCTTAAGTAAACCTTACACTTCAGTGATATCTTAAGTTGTTTGCGAAAGGTCTGAGTTCTGTGTGTAAGTGAAGGACTCGTTCTAAAAGATATTTCATTGACGTGGAGATGGGTGACACCCTGCACTATCTCTGTATGTCTTAACTGAAATGTGCTAAAACCATTTGAACAGAGTTGTGGGTTCAAATATAATATAAAAAAAAACAACAATTAAAAAATATGAACTCATATATCCTTAATTGCATCATTCAGTGTGAGCAATAAAATTAGACACACCAAGTTGATTTCAACTGCTCCACCTATCTGCCTCAATTTATCTGGAATTAAACGAAGTGAAATTATCACATACTGAAGACTATTTGAAATGTTAAGCCACGATAAAAAACGTTTTTCTAATATCAGTATTAGTCCTGTCTAAATTTAGATTAGCCTATATATGTTGGTAATACGGCCGAAATGGGTTTCAAAAGGGTGGCTGGCTTCTCCTTTAGAGATAAGTAAGGGTAAAGTAAGGATGCACCCTGGGCGCCTCCCTTGGGAGGTGTTCCAGGCACGTCCGGCTGGGAGGAGGCCTCGGGGAACATCCAGGTCTAGGTGGAGAGATTATAGCTCCATACTGGCCTGGGAACGTCTCGGGATCCTCCAGTCAGAGCTTGCTAATGTGGCTCGGGAAAGGGAAGATTGGGGTAGCTCCAGCAGCTCCCTTGCTAGAGCTGCTGCCCCCGCGACCCGACTCCGGATAAGCGGGTGAAGATGGATGGATGGATGGATGTACAACATTTACAGTGTAAGCATCTCACCTGCCATGCACTGTTGTCATTTGTTCCACTCCACCTGGTAGAACCACAAGCAGAGATACATCTTCTTCAACCAAAGTATCTTTTCGGTCCATGGTCAAATGGGGGTATCCTGGGAAGCTCTGCAACCCAGGTGACCTCACTGGGGGAGATGGCGCTTTGCTTTTGGTTGACACCCTGTTGTTGGAAAAGATAGCATACACAGGTTTCACACACACTCTAATTGAAGGCAATAGTAAGACAGCATCTGAGGCGATCAGAGGCAGACTAATTCTTGATTGAACAGATAACTGTGAGATGTCAAAATATTACAATTATCCCAAACTTGATTTTTAAATGATGCTATTAAAAAGGTTTGCACAATATTAGACTATCTAATTGAATATCAAACTGCAACAGATTGCAAATGAAAGCCTACTTTTTCACATGAACAAGCACTTTAAAAAGTCACAAGATACTATAGAGCTCTATGAAAGGGCTTTGACCTATACGAGACGGTCCAAGTGCTAACAGCATGGACAGCCAGATGTTGTATTTTGGTTTTGAGAGGCATATACAGAAGCTGACTTCATTAGAGAGCCTTATAATTAGCTGTCTGATACATTTGTTAAAGCAGACAGCTGCAAAGAAGTGTAAAAATACAGCATTTACTTATGCATCATGTCAAATAGACAAGGCTCCATGGGGAGAGATGTACAGTATGTTTCTAATGCAGCCTCTAAACGTAACTTAAGTTAGTGTGACTTTTAAGGGATCCTCAGGGCCACAGTGCGTTTTCTGTGGCAGGCTTTGCTTCTGTATTTCTGTTTATGTTGACCTTTGACCTGCCACAGCACATTCACAAATGGGGGGCACTGCGTATTCACAAAAAAGGAATCTAAACAATGTCTAACGTTTAGGCTCGACTACGCCACATCTTGGAAGGAATTATTAGCCTTTCCAGGGGGTCTGATATACTGTGTTTAATCTGCATGCATGCACACAGGTTTTATACAGACTAGAGACACAGGAGACATTCTTCATTCTCAAAATGCATGAAGACTTTAAAACTTCACATTTAGAGCAGTAGGATATATTTTAACACGCAAGGTAAACTATCATGATACCTTTAGCCTGATAAACATCTTGATTTGGCAAACCATTGCACACCTCAAAGCTTCACTTCACATAGCGGAATTCTCCACTGAAAACAAGTTTGTCAGCCAATAAGTGTCAATGAAATCCTTAGGCAATCGGAACATCTTAAACCAAAGACCCATGTGGGGGCGATTTTCCAAATATGGACTCCAAATTGCTGTTGTCATTAACTGAACTACCAGCCTGAATGATGATAGCTCTGTACTACTGTTTTCAATTGAGAGATCCAGACTTATATGCAAAGTTAACCAAATGTTGGTGTAGCTTGCAAAATCGGGATGGTCACATACCTCTGCCTGTAAACATCATGAAATCCCTCAGGAGCTACAGTATACCTTCAGAAAACTGAAAACTGGAATGCTGCACGATAGGTTATGTTCACTGTCAGTGCCAGAGGCCATGGCATACACTAAAGAAGGAGGTGCCATTTCCAACACATCAGCTTTACTAATTTAGGAAAACTGCTCCTTCAAATGTTTTTATAAGTAGTTATAAGAGCACAGTACATTAGTCATATTCAGGTTTGTATATATAGGGTTTGTTTTTTCCTAAAATTAAACATGTGGATGGACTGGGAAAAAACTGCAGGCAAAGAAGGATGTGGAACAAACAAGGAAGTAAAAGTGTTAGATCAACAATATTATGCACCTCACAGTTCCAGTTCTGGAACCAGTTATCAACGCGACTGATATATTCACTGTGACAGCACCAGTCAGAAAAGAAAATAGAAAAATATGCATGCAACTTTCCTGCATGGCACTCAGAGATACTAAAGGTAAGGTTAGTCATTCTCAGGAATGCTTGCTAAATTTGAACTCAAATCAAAAACAAAAACACCTCCCCTTCAATGCCATAGAGTGCTCCCTCAGAAGTTCTGCCCCACACATTGGAAACACATTGCGAAGGCTAGTATATTGTTGTTGTATGCTGTCCACACCACTTTGTGTTTGTTGGCCATGGCTGTGTAGAAGTACCTGGTTATTCTTTCACTCCGCACAGAGAACTATAAGCTAGTGGACTACCAGGAGATATTTGGTGAATTTTACAAAAAGTGTATTAACTTGAAATCGCTAACTATGCCTTTAAAAGACACAAATAACATATCTCACTTACATCACTTCACATCATACACTAAATAACAGTTGACCCAGATGTTTTTTTTTTTGTCTACATGGTTACGTCTAGACTCCAGAGCAGGTGACATGACTACAGATGCAGTTAGCCTTGTTTTTGCCATCCGTACCAATGTTTTTCAGAAGCCCAAGGTGTGTTTTCAAATGGAGACGACGTGTTACAGCTTGAATGGGCAGAGGCCTAATTTACATTGTCTCCCTGCAAGGTCTAACTCCCACAAACAAGCCCATTCAAAACCACAGGACATGTTTGAATAGCATGATAATACGACAGAAAATAACAGGCCCAGTGTCATCATGCCATGCACTCTCATAGATTAATGCTGTGAACCTCTAATTCTGCAGACAAATGGACTTTTCCCAGATACACTGTGCTAGATGAAGACTGTAAGGCCTCGAGTTGAACACGTGATTCTATGGAAATTTGGCCTGTCATCTGCTGCAGCTTGAAATTGGTTTGAAATCTGTGACTGAAAAGGTAAAATAATAAAAACAGATGTGAAGGGAAATGTCTGGGTCTGTCTCAGATCTGAATATGCAGAAAGAGTTTAAAGTGTTTTCACACCACAAATAGGCCTAAACAGCTGTTTATTAATATACTGCATTATCTTTTCATCTTTATACAGTATATCCTGTAAAGGCTTATAGTATGCATGGAGATAAATTAGATTACTTTTCACTTCTCCAAGCTCAGAAACATTATTGTGTGATGATAGTACTACATATAGTTAACAGAATACTTGAAATACCATATGTACACGCTGACATACACAGACCTGACTCAAACACACAATACTGAAAGACCTGTGCACACGTGCTCACACACAGACCTGACTCAAACACACAACACTGACACATGCGTGTGTGTGTTAGTGTTGTGTGTTTGAGTCAGGTTGAAGAATTCCCAATACAATACATCATGGTACCATTTAGTTTTATCATTTGACCTATAAAGACCTGAAATTGGCATCAAAACCTATTTTATCACCTCCACTATTTGAATTTATTCCACCTGTTTGAATGTTATGGAGTACCGTTAAAATATGCCCCAAATAGATTTTTCCTTGTCATTTGACTATTACAGTAACACTATTTACTGGATACGTGAAAAAAAAGCTGTGTGTATTTATTGGTCAAAAGGGTCAGAAAGAAGGGGTCAGAGAGGAGAAGTAAATATCCTACCCAAAATGGAAGATTTTAAATAATGTGTGTAATCTAACATGCTGCCAGAGAATGTTGTTTTTTGTTATGGAGCAGAGGAAAAATAAATTAAAAACCAACCAGGGAAATAAGACTATAACATTTGAACAAAGGAATGCCTGAATTCCTTAAATTCCATTGAACCCTGTTACAACTGGTAAACATTGAACCACAACCTGGCATTTTAAACATTTGTAATAAATGCTTCTACAAGAAGACATAAGACAATATTAACTCAAAAGGACCCAGACTGGTTCACCATGCAAAATATATGGTAGAAATGTTTACTGCCATGGTGATTCTTGTTTAGGCTTCAGATTAGTGAGTCTAGCTGCATTGGTATGTCAGTCACTGGTGTGAAACAGAAGGCCCCTTGGGGAGGTGGGCTCATGTACTGTAGAAAAGAGCAAAGGCTTTCAGAAGAAGCCTTCCGGTCAATGTTCCCCTTCAAACAACACCTCAAGTATTTTAAGAAATTGACAATGCTTATACTCCAACAATCACAATGGTACCACTCCCATTGGTATTAAAGTAGTAATAGTTTCCTGACAAGTCTACAGGCTCAAACATGCCACTGTAAAATTACTGAAATGCGTGCACTACCTTTACCCAAATGACGATGAAAGATGGTGAATGAGCTGAATCACAACCAGAAGGACCAGGAAACAATGTATAATGACATTGTACAATATACCAGTAAGGCTAGGTCGTAAATTATACTGTGCAATTATTTACACCCTGTGTCAATTGCAAAATACAAGGTTTCCATGTATCAATAATGTCCTTTGCAAGGACAGAATGCAGAAAGCGTGATGGTGTGCTGTATATACAGTACACTTCTGTAGCCATAACAAACAAAAAAAGACAGTTTGGAAGCAGGTGTAAACAAATACCCCACAATTGTAGCATTTGCAACTACAGTACGAGCAAGGCCTTACCTCCTTCTTCCAGCTTAAATAGTTCCCATGCTAGTACGTACGTCCCGCAGGTATTCACACACACTCGCCTATTTGTATAGCATCATGCCTACTGCCCCTTCTGTGAGGTCAGATTCTACCTCCTCTAAAGCTGTCAGAGCTCCCTCCCTCTCTCAAAGCTCCTATGGCAGTGTGTCAGTATGGAGGTTTTGCCCGCAGAGTAACAAGCAGTAGATGTCATCAGCTTTACCTCCCTGTGCAGACGTGAATAATGTGGGCGGGGCCAATGCACTGTGTACTGAGTAACTAAAATGTAGTGGAACAACTGGAGATGTTGAGGTCATTGTCCAGAGCATTCCCCTATTGATTACAGACAGAGCTGAGAGTAAAAAATGACAGGGGAACCCTATACTGTCCATATCTGGCTTCGACAGTATTTTGTTTCCTTGAATCTGAAGATTAAGAAGTTAGAGCAAGTTATATACAGCACAGAAGGATTTGTTGTCGAAACTGTTGTAAAAATGTGTTTCTAACTTGCTCAGGTGCTGTGTTATTCTACTGTGTATGCTTTCATTATCAAACTCCGTGCAAGCTTTTCAAACCCCACCCAATATCTGAGCACTGACTCACACACACTGAAATCGCATTACAGGCCTAGATCTTCATGCTTAAACTTGATGTTTGGTCTATACGTGACAAATTAAAGCATGACATCATGTACATTTGAAACACCTGAAGATCTGGATTGTGATGCGCTTTAAAGCACATCTGGAGTGGACTGTGATTATTTTGAATCACTGTCATTGAGTTAACCTTGATTGCGTCTGGAATGGAACACGAATACAAAGAACATCTATGCTGTAAGTAAATACAGTATCTTTACTACACCACACAAGGTTAGAACTAGTGATTGTGTGATCGCAATTGATCAGATAGAAAAGTGTGTGACTAACATTAACCCTGTACATCTATAACAGAGGACATTTTTATTAAAATAAAACAAAAGAAAGTCTCTAGAAAAAGATACTTGCTTATGAATTATAGGTTTTAATCATTAGATGATAGCCGAGCCGATATATTCAGAGATTACATTTCGACCAATGTGTTCCGGATCTTCTGCTCTCCTCATTGACTTCTTACCTGCATGCATCCACAGCCCACATTGACGTGATTGGTCAATACTACTCACAATACAAATGTAAACCAAAATAGTATGCCATTGTCTACATACAGTATTCAATGTTCATATGCAGCGATAGTATTTGTCAGAGATTACACTGATAATTGACCCACTATGCTGCAGTGTACTGTATGTGCAAAGGTTTTAACAGCCTCATAATGGAAAGGATGTACGCATTCCCTGGTATGGCCAGAAATGAAATATTGTCATGACATATGATATATTGTGTCATGACATAATATAGACTTATCTTAATTTAAATTTCAGTTAAATGATTCCATAGAGGGGGAAATAGGTATGCCTACAGTATTCAACATGTTCAACAAAAACAGGAAGCTGGGACATTGGGTTTAAATACAGTAGTATTATTTGCTTAAATTTCCTACAATACCTTATCAAAAAGGTCACTATACTTCATGGGAATGGGAAAATGTGTTTATATTAATTCACCCAAGTCCCCCGAGTAAGGCTTTACATCAGTGTTAATTAAGAGACTTAACTGGAGGATCTGATATGGTCAACAAAAATACCACCAGATACAGTAAAATGGGGGAAAGTGGTGGATGGATATGAAGGTGATGGAACAGGGATGTGGGGGGCAGGGGCTATCATCCCAGTGGAAAGACAAAACACAGAGCCAGCTGGTAATTTGGCGAGAGGTCACCCACAGTAAACAAAAGTTGTTTAAAAGAACGTCTGGAAAGGCCATTGCTCCAAAAGATGTGTGGGCTGGACAAGAAGAGCCAAGGGACCCCATGAGAACTAACCCACTTCCTTATGCGTATCCTTTATTATTTTAGGCAAAACAAACTCATTTTCCCACAACTTGTTCCAGCACAGACGCAAAGTGTAAAACTAGCTTGAGGAACATTACTTTTGCTGTTGTCAGATTTCCAATGTACATGAAGTACAGTGGCATTACAGTAACTGTGTTACAAACTACAGAATGTATTCATACTATATTTAATTGAGTAGCCATTGCTCCAAATGGTCATACTTGTCCTTTACTATACTGTGTACAGCAGCCAGAATCAGCCCACATGTGGTTAAGTCTGTTTGTAATTAGCTAATGAGGTTTCATCTTATCCTAGGTGATCTCTTAGCATAACCGTAAAAAGCAGAGCCTTTCTAGTTTGTAAAGCAGAATCTACTATATGGCCCTCACGCCTTATCTCAAAGCTAGTCAAATATTCTTGCCAAGGACAACAAAGCGATTTTGTGAGGTTTACAAATAGTAAACATTTGCCAAACACGAAAAAGTACAACAAAACAGCGTGCTTTGTTGCACATAATCCAGTTCTTCTACCTATAAAAGCAGGGTGAGATTAGAGTCGGCTATTCCATTTTACAATCAGCTTTAAATCCTTATAGTGGCCTTTATACAACAGCACACACAGCAAAAAGAAAATTGTCACTTGCTTTTTTTTGGGACACTAACATTTAAATAAACTGACTTCAGAAGAGAGAAAGTCTCTCCCTTAAGTCATATTTCTAACTATCACACTGTGTCCTTTCTCCTGAAACAATGCAGCATTGTCTACAGAGGCATCTATCAAAGGCAGAGCATGCTTTTGCCCTTTTGCTGGTCACATGAAAAACTGAGGTTACTGAAGTCGCCATACAGACAGTGGCTTATGCTAACACACGCGCACAATGAGAACAAGTTAATAATACATATTACCACAGAACAGAAAACTGTACATTTGAAGTGAAGTAAGCAATGTAACTGTTTAAATGTCAGTTGCCAATCAGGCATGTTGCAGTACTGCAAATACTTTTGAGCAGGTATGCCCACTGTGATACTTGGCACTATGCTGGTAGTGCTATCTACATATTTGTTTTTAGATTTGTGTACATTTGAAATGCTAATATGATTCCTCCAATGCTGTGACACAGTGTTAGGTCACAGGAATTCCAAACTGGCCAAGGCCTTGCTGAACAGTCACAGCTCTGTTGAACAGACCAAGCCCGTGTCATCTGTGACTGGGGTGGACACCTCTGAAACTGATCACCATCAAAGTCAGTAAAACAAACAAAATCAACAAACAACAAATCAAACCAATATCTTCCTTGATCATAATCCGTTTCATACTAAATGCTTTTGTATTTTGATGGCAAAGTATGCTGAACAAAATCATTTCAAGTTATTCTGAATGTTGCATGTGGGCGGCATGCAACATTCATGTGCCATGTCCTAGAACATCAACAACAGGCCCTAGACTTGTCTTGCAGGTCTTCCTTCTATTTTCCTTGGAATTTCTGATTATTAGTGTTTGGAAAAGGCTCTACAAAAGGTAAAAATAATATTAAATGTATAGATTATGTACAGAAACAATAAATAATTAACCTACTAACTGACTAGGATCTCACAAACTGTCATCCGTAATTTTCTTAAATGCGTAATTATAAGTATTCATTGGTGCACGGTCAGTGCACTGGCTTTGACACAGTAACAACAACAACAACCCATTATTCCTAGTGTTAGCAAGTTCTGTAGAAAACCTTTGAGGCAGAAAGCATATTGTCTAAGACATAAATACTTACTATATTCAAAGACAAGGCATGTACTGTATGCCTGCCTAGTTAGTGTTAGTACTGTGCATTAAATACAAATAAAGTATATGATACTTATAGGCCTGACCTGTAGCATTAAAAAAGACTGGAAGAAAACTCCATGTGAATTGTGTCAAGTTTCGAACATGCGTAAAAAAATATTTTACAGTTAAAACGTGACTTAACATGTTAAAGTTTAGAGTAAACTTTAACACATCACGTTAACACGTCACTAGAGCTGTGTTATCAGGACAGGGCCCTGTGGAATCAAGCTCTGTATAATGTATAGTTTGACCCATACTTCTAGCCATAGTTTCCATCATTCATATGAGCAGCTGTGCCCTTGGACTGCCTGCTTGTCTGAAAACAGCTGTGGGGATTCACGATACCTTAACCAATTCCACATGCTGCCCTGGAGAAAGCCAGCCATATGAGATCATGGTATAAGGTGTGTCCAAATATCTGGAATGTGTCCAAGCTGTCCAGAATGAATTAACTGCACAAGTATGCTTTAACGCATACCTTTTGAAAGGACTATTTTAAAGTTTTAATCAATCTTTTTTTTAATACCAATTAAAACAGTTTTATGATGCTCTGCTTCACTGCAGCTGACAAAACAAGCAGGAATTTCAACCTTGTTCTTTAATCTGTTTTCATTTGAGCTAGCCAACAGATTTATGTGTGCTACCAACTATTCTGCTTGGAGAACAGCCGGCAAAGCATTTTTGGAACTGGTAGCTGGATAACAAATGTACCATAGCATTAGTGGGTCACATGAAATCGTCACATATGACTACACTTGAGAAGTAACTGAGTTTTCAGAAGCAGTGCTGTAGTTTACTGGCTCCCAATATATGAAGCCACAAATGAGACAGAGAACATGTGTTTTCACCCATACCAAAGAGGCTTAGGAATAAAACGGTTTGCTTTTCCATATAATAGTCATACCGCAGATAGATTGGAAGAGTCTGTTTCTCTCTGGTCTCTACAGCCAGGATGTGTGGCTATGCTGCCAAATTACTCAACGTGTATGAAATATGAATAAGAGACACACCAAGTGGGTATCTTCATTTAATAAATCATAAAATAATGTGCCGGAATGCTTGCAAATGAAAATCTATAAATATATGACAGTTACAAACTTCAAGCCCCTACATTTTCCATTTCACCTCTAATTAAACTCAAAAAAAATCTTCAGCCCTTCCCTATAGGCCAATAGGACTGACTCTGTAGAAATCCTTGGAAATTCACTCCCCTATTTCAATGATTCCAACCACTGGAATATAGCTGACATCATCTTTGTAGCTGAGCTGAATTTGTTGGGAAAACCCAGCTTGTCATAGAGACACTTTGTTTTTCCATTTGGATAGCATTGAACATGTCAAATCAATAACTGATTAACAATTAAGCAAGCTATACATAATTGATAGGGCTAGGCCCTACTCAAGGCAAACTTACTGTACAACACAATTGCACTGCAGTACAATGTACAGAGGATGTAGTACTGGTTGCGTTCAAAATATTTCCCATGACCTCTGTATATGATCAAGGCAATTTCTCAATAAAACACTGGGAGCCGGAAATGAGCGAAGTTCAAGAGGTTGAAATGTCTGTGACCTCACTTATTAGGACGAAGGAACATTATGAGGTTGTGTAACAATGTTAAAACTCCCTATTGTTATTATTGCTGCATGTTAGTAGAATTACACACATTTGTATGCATTTTATTTAATTGTTTTATGCTTCTTTAGTATTGTAAAGCCTGTATCCCTGTTGTGCCCTATAGCTCCTCCTTGTTTTGCAACTTCCTGTTTGAGGTGTTAATAATCCTGTTTACCCCCTGACCTCTCCCCTTATGCTATATGATGTGGCGAGAGGTGGGTGTCCCCAATTTATCTAACATCAGCTGTAATAATCACATACTTGCATGTTTTATTTCTTTTGCCAAAATGTTGTACCTTATATTTCCATTCATTTTCAATTGTTATTATTTTACTATAGTACCATTGTGATGTTTTATTTTTGTCTCAAATTGTGTATATAGGAGCAGATGCTACAGGCTGTAATGCTACAGGGATTTGTGTTTTTCTTTTCATTTCTTCAGCTGCAATAAATGGTCGAAGACCAAGCGATCGAACGAGTCACACAAATTACAAAACACAACGCAGAATCTACGCCGGTTACAGTTGCACCATTCATTCTTATATCTCATACTATATATGTTTAAAAACTACTGCTCAACTGAATAATTTGTCTTGCACTAGAAAAGCGTGCACAACAGTAGCCTAACAGAGAGAACTTGGCTTTTCTGGTTTGCATAATTGACATTTTCTTTCATCAGTAGGCTATAATAAAATAGGCTGCTATTTACAAACACAATACATCATTCAACGTCATATTGTCGTCACCATACCCATTTTTCTCTTACCCAAAAATAAGAGCATTGGCCTATAACAATCAATTTCCTAGCTGCTGACAAGCCAAATGACAGATCAACAATAGCCCCACATACTGTACCTCATTCCAGACTGTCGATGTGGAGTACGATGAGATCCATGATCGTCCATAGCTAAACGAATATGGTTAACACGTTCCCTTTGACTATTAAAAAACAAACAAAAAGAACAATTTTCATTTTTACCAAGAAAGTTATTTGACAATGCGTTCGTTTCTAAATTCTGGTCATTTTCTGTGATGTAGCTGGGCGAATCCCACATGAGGTAATCAGTTTCTCAGTGACCAGTTTTTCATTACTTCGCAGGAGATTACTTAGTATTTGACTCAACTGAGATCTATAGATTATTACGATACAGTATCCTATCTTGCCGCGCCTTACCATGACTGCTGCTGATTTTCGTGACATTTGTCAACTTTCATAAGCATTCAAAACGATATGATCTACGCTTTCAATGTTTAGTTTAGTTTAGTGAGCTAGCAGATACTTTCCGCATAGGAGTTCCGTGTTGTTGCATATGTATCCACCTTATTACGAACGACATTCCGTTGCGCGGCGCGTCTCCTCTTCAAACCATGCAAGCAGGCATAACAAGATCATTCTTGAGTTATGACAACTGAGCTAACTTTACTATGCAGCTGCACCGAAGCCACTACATTGGAAAAACGCCGTTAACAGTAGGGCGTCTATCTCATTTACCTCCCCAGATCCTGACGGGGGATACGGCATGCCTTTCTAATTACATTAATATAAGCAAAGTATGTTGCAAATGAATAGCCAAAAACTAACAAGCGTTGTAAAAACAACACAAATGTGAAATATTACAGCGCGCGTGGGCATTGTAGTTTTAATAAAGTTTATTTAGGGAGATTTATTTGGTTGTAGTGACATCGTGTGGCCGGATTTGGAAACGCCGCTTTGATTTTGTGTCATTTAGACGTAGTTTTTTATAATAAATTATTCCTAAAAATAAACAGTTATTGCACATAATTGACAAATTGTGAAATATAATTACATGTAATTGACAAATAACAAAAACAAATTAAATCAAAAGTATAAAACACAGTAGTGAAATACACCAACAAAGAAGTAGGCTACAATATTACAGGCAGTTCTTTATTTAATTAGGTGCTATAGTTATGGAAGCATTCGTGTCTGTGCAGTAAAACATCTCCACACCATGTGAACAGTCTTGTTGGTAAAGGACAGTCATAGTCAACCCAGTTACCATGACAAATAATCCAGCAAGAATGAGGAGGAAAGGAATCAGGTTTTCACCCTGGAGCCAGTGGCCAGTTGACATCTTGAGGAAGCACGCTGACGGAATGACGAAAATAAGTGGCGTTGCACACAGGACACCCTGGAAAGCACATTGAAGGTCTATCAAGATATCACTAAAACACACACACACACACACACATACATTAATTTGATTATCATATTAATATACAGATTAACCTAAAGTGTAGATGGATGGTATACATTATGACAATTGTTTACTGAGTTAAATGCTTGCTGTAAGTACTTACATTGAGCTCCAAAACAAAACCCAAACAGTCGATGGATAAGGAAAATGCTGTGCACACTGCAACTATGAGCAAAGTGATGCTCACATGTTCAGTTTTCGAAAGCTCTCTCATGATAAATACATTGGATACTACCTGAAAACACAAGACAACATGAGGGTGATTTGGGCCTAATACATTTTAAATTAAGATAATTTATTATCATCTGTGCATTTCAGCACAAGTACTGTACATTCTTATTTTGTACATCCTTCCCAAGGAACCAGTGAAGGCATAGAGAAAATAAATAATACAATAAAATAAAAAGTGATACTCACAAAATAACTACACACACCTATACGTAAGTTAAGTAGTAAATAAGTAGAGTGTCATGTCAGTTACAATGGCAGTGCTTGTCAGCACAATCCCATTGGTTGTCTTACCTCACGGGTGACAAAACACTCCATTGGAAATGTGGTAATTATACTAATTCCAAAACAAAAGCGTCCAAATGTCACCAGGTTATCATTTCTGCAGTAATTCTCAAATATATCTCCTAAACAGTAAAAATAAACAAAGTATTTAGTAGATTATCATATTTGACGCATTGCCAATACTGTATTTGGACCCACTGAATGGGTGGTATTGTAAAAAAGTGCATACCTTGTGTATAGCCAGTAAAGGTACTATAACCAGCCACAGCAAATGCAGCGCTGATAATCAGAGCGGAGCTGACAGATATGTGTGTGACTCGAGACCAGGTGGTCAGAGTCGGTTGCTCCAGAGAATTGTAGACCAGGAAGCTGTTGTGGTGGCATATGAAGGCTAAATAAAAAAACAACAAAGACAACAAAATGGTTGGATTCTGGATTAGCGCTTTACCGTACACATCTACACATCTTCTGAATTGAACAAAATAATACACAATCTCTTTCTGGATTGAAACTTCCATTTGCTGTAGCGGTCAAAAAATGATATGCCCATAGAACTAAATGGCATACTGTACAATTCACAAAGTGGATTGACTAGAAAACATGCAGGGACTTTCTTACAGTGTTGATCAAGTTGATGTTGGATGAGGAAAATTAAAGTAAGCCTGTGTGTCACTTACTCAATTCACCACATCCTACCTAATGCCTTTGATAATGCTTAAAAGCCAACTGCTAAATCACACATCAAATGAATCTCTCAGTTGAGAGATACTGTACCGGTATATTTGCATATTCAATAAAATGGGTTTGGTAATATGTGAAGCATGAAGCATGACCTATAGTTCATCAACTACATTTGAAAGGCTACTACAAATTTTCACGCCAACGTCCCGCAGCGGGACTGATAGCCGATCTGTGACAGGTGGCAATCAGGGCCTCCCACACCTGTTTCTCGTCCATGTGATTGCTCCCCTGTCCTTATATTCTGTTCAGTTTGTATTGCCCCTTGCAGGATTTTGTTTGTCATAATTAAACTTAATTTATCTTTTGATTCTACTCAGTTTCACTCGTAATTTATTACACAAATAAAATAAAAAATCTCATTCATGTCTCGACTCTCATGGTTAGTCTGCACCAGTCACATTGTGGGCCACAGTGGGTCTGGCTATAAATTAGACACTTCACCCCCAGTTAGTCAAATATAGAAATATTGTGAGAAAGATTGACGCTTCGTATTAGCCTGGTGTATCCAGACCTATAATCAGACCTATAATCAGACCTATAATCAGACCTATAACCAGACCTATAATCAGACCTATAACCAGACCTATAACCAGACCTATAATCAGACCTATAATGAGACCTATAACCAGACCTATAACCAGACCTATAATCAGACCTATAATCTCAAAAACACATTGAGCTGAGAGAAATAGTCAGGTGGAGGCTAAATTTGTATAGCCTTAAAAATAGCTTTGTCTTATATACTTAGTCCCATCTTATTTATATAAGGAACATACAGCTAAGGACTACTAATACTGGAGCGTTCCATTAAGTGTCTGATGAGGATATGGTCTCCTGAAGAACCACATCCTACGGTACACTGGTATATGCACATCAGGGCGCATGGGTGGAAAAAACTATTCTAGTGGCTCCCTGGTGGCTTAGGAAATAAGAACTACTGGAGGTGATTGCTCTCCTAATGTCTGCTGCCCAAGGAAGCTCTCAGGATCTAGTGAGATTGTCCACCTCCCTCTCCCTGAGCCAGCCCTAAGCTTGACCCCATAAAGCAGACGTGTAAAGCAGTGTGCTGTATATTTAAAACAAGGCACAAGAAATATCATGCCTTTAAAGTTATCCAGTGCATACATTCACATCTAATGCAGTAACTGTTTCATGACTACTGTACCTTTGGATGCATCTTGGTTTGGCTAGTGGCTACAGTATACTGACATATTTTAGTTTTGCTAGCAACAGCAGTAAAGACATACTGTACAGTGCTTTCTGGATCTTCACAATAACACCGCCATATCACAACCACATGTTTTGTCTTCTAACCCTAATTTGAATAATCATCACTCCTATAGACAAACTCACCAAAAGACATTACACCAACTGCCTGTATTGCATTCCAATTTGCAAATGCCCAAGCATTTTCTGTAGGGGAACTAGAACGTGATTAAACATTACAGTACATGTCATTAATAATGTGCAACTAAAAATGAACAGGACACTAATATATCATAATGTATCCAAGCATACTGCACTGTATAAGTACATCCATCCATCCATCCATCTTCTCCTGCTTATCCGGAGTCTGGTCGCGGGGGCAGCAGCTCCAGCAGGGGACCCCAAACTTCCCTTTCCAGAGCCACATTAGCAAGCTCTGACTGGGGGATCCCGAGACGTTCCCAGGCCAGTGTGGAGATATAATCTCTCAACCTTGTCCTGGGTCTTCCCCCGAGGCCTCCTCCCAGCCGGATGTGCCTGGAACACCTCCCAAGGGAGGCGCCCAGGGGGCATCCTTACTAGATGCCCATACCACCTCAATTGGCTCCTTTCGACGCGAAAGAGAAGCGGCTCTACTCCGAGTTCCTCACGGATAGCTGAGCTTCTCACCCTATCGCTAAGGGAGACGCCAGCCACCCTTCTGAGAAAACCCATTTCAGCCGCTTGTACCCGTGATCTTGTTCTTTCGGTCATGCCCCACCCTTCATGACCATAAGTGAGGGTAGGAACGAAAATTGCTCGGTAGATCTAGAGCTTTGCCTTCCGGCTCAGCTTTCTTTTTGTCACAACGGTGTGGTAAAGTGATTGCAATACCGCTCCCGCTGCTACGATTCTCAGGCCAATCTCCCACTCCATAGTCCCCTCACTCACGAACAAGACCCAGAGGTACCTGAACGCTTTCACCTGGGGTAAGGACTCATTCCCTACCCGGAGTAGGCACTCCATCGGTTTTCTGCTGAGAACCATGGCCTCAAATTTTGCGATGCATATCCTCATCCCAGCCGATTCACACTCGGCTGCGAACCGATCCAGTGTGTGCTGCAGGTCACAGACCGCTGATGCCATCAGGGCCACATCATCTGCAAAAAGCAGTGATGAGAACCCCTCCCCACCACGACTACGCCTCGATATCCTGTCCATGAATATCACAAACAGTATTGGTGATAAAGCGCAGCCCTGGCGGAGACCAACCCCCACCTGAAACGAGTCCGACTTACAGTACTGCCGAGAATCTGTACACAGCTCACACTTTGGGCATACAGGGATTGGATTGCCCTTAAAAAGAACCCCCTCACCCCATACTCCTGCAGCACCTCCCACAAGGGGACCCAGTCATACGCCTTCTCCAGATCCACAAAACACAGGTGGTTCCCCCTTTTTGAAGAGGGATACCACCACCCCAGTCTGCCACTCCTTTGGCACTGTCCCTACTTCCACGCGATGTTGAAAATGCCTGTCATCCAAGACCTCCCCTCCACATCCAAAGCTTTTAGCATTTCTTTAGCATTTCTTACCAGGTCTGTCCAGAGTCTTCCCCCACCCCTTGACACAACTCACCACCACATGGTGATCGGTAGCAAGCTCTGCCCCTCTCTTCACCCGAGTGTCCAAAACATGCGGCCTCAGGTCAGATGATGCGATCACAAAATCGATCAT
>JAODUE010009595.1:0-28232 GCA_027564755.1 Amblyopsis hoosieri | reverse complement strand
GTGTGTGTGTGTGTGTGTGTGTGTGTGTGTGTGTGTGTGTGTGTGTGGGTGTGTGTGTGTGTGTGTGTGTGTGTGTGGGTATGGGTGTGTGTGTGTGAGGATAGCCTATATATTCTGTTATATGTTTTACAATGTGTAGTACAAATCACTGAATAAACACACATGAAATATCAGACCGTTGTTTCTGTTAAATTTATTTGCATACTTGAATCATCGGAATTCATATGATGTTCACTGCCATCTTAATGCAAACAAGCGCAGGAAGTGTGTACATATCAGTAGTCTAAGGACCCATCAGATGGGCTATGTAAACATCCTTCTATTTTGGGTTTAAATTCTGCCCTAACAAACAAGTTAAACAACATTATGAATTGGCCCAATATGTTGGCTTATTAAAACAATGCTTTGACAGGGGGCAGTTCAGAAACACACACTGACATGTTTGAAGAAAAAGAAAATATTCTTATTGGTTACTGTATGGATTAATACACATATGCAGAAAAGCATGCTTAAATATGGTTTAAATCAGTGTGTTGCACTTGGAGAATACAAATAATGAGTTTCTGATTCTATCATTCAGCCATTGTGCCTATAGGCTAAATGTTTTGACAAAGA
Organism: Amblyopsis hoosieri; assembly: GCA_027564755.1. Classification (NCBI taxonomy): domain Eukaryota; kingdom Metazoa; phylum Chordata; class Actinopteri; order Percopsiformes; family Amblyopsidae; genus Amblyopsis; species Amblyopsis hoosieri. The sequence continues at coordinate 27,617 of JAODUE010009595.1, read as the reverse complement.
GATGTGGTCGGACGTGGAGGTGAGTTTGCAGCCAGGCGCCAGAGTTGACACAAGAAAATAGACTGAGAAGGGCCCGTGGCCGGTAAACGTTAATGTGCTATTAAACGACCTGCAAATTATACGAGGAACCTCGGCCACTGACACACAATTTAAAAAAAACACAGTGGGCCGGTATATCTCCGAGAGCAGATTTACTGCTTCGAGGCGGCGCGCTGTACTTCATGAAACGTATTATGTTTGAAAATGAACGGGTGACGGGCTCGGGCAACGTTCATCATCGGCGCGGTATTAAACGGGGAGGTCGTGGACAGGCATATTCTTTCATTACAGTATTTCATTATACCATAGGCTATAGCTTGCACACATGCACACGTTACACTAACACATGCACAAATACAAATTATTACTTAGTATTACTTACTTATTAAACAACAATTAGCTGAATCCAGGGGAAAAAACAATGCCATATAGGCTGCCCCATATCCATGTTATCCCAGGATACCTATACATTACATAGAATTGTCAAATGAAATTAGATTGTGCACACAGACATAATTGTGCCCAGAGCAAATATCAATGCGCCTACATGCTATATGTATAGCCTACATTAGTGGTGCTAAATGTTGAATGCTAAATGTTTATCACTGAACAACGCAGAACCCCCCCCCACACACACACACACACACACACTAAAGTATCGCGTGATTTCAAATCAAATCAGGGTCGTTTTAATAATAGCGTACAATGTCAATGTTTTATAAAGGCAGAATATATAATAATATGACCATTTATAATATATACGATATAACTATTTACTATTTATAACACAAAATGAGCTAGCCTACATATTCCTGTAAAATAGGTCACCCCTCCTCGATCTTTAAGAGCTCGGTGCGCTTGATTCCGCTTCGGCCTGGTCCCTTTGCCGCTGCGCGGTGGAGTTGACACTGGAGTGATTCAGGTAGTTTCAGGTTCCTGTGATCTCAAGCGTCCAGCCCAACAACTTGAAACTACCTAGATCACACGACAGCCCCGTGGAAAGCATCAAACTCAGCTTGCTGTTTCATGGGTGAACAGAGAAAATATGCTCGTATAAGCCTCCAAATTCCAAATGTGTTTTTACAAAGCAAAGCATTATGAATTTGTATGAACCATCAGTGAAGTTCGCGATATATAAATAATCAATAATACAAGTTTTACTAGCAACAAGACGTTATTTTGTCTCTTTTTAAATAGCTGGTCTATTCTCACTACTGGTTAATAGCAGTATATGTCAGATCTAACTACAGTTGGAGTACATTTTAGTCCATATTAATGGGACTCATATAGGATTCACGATTTAGGCCTATACCCAGCACAATGGGAATAGGTTTATAGTAATTTCTTTCTTTTTTATGTTATTCACCAAGGTGACATGGTGGGCTTGAAAGCCCACACGGTTAAAAGAAAATAGACCATATTGTATTTAGAATATCACGTAGCCCCACACCAAATACTTCGCTTAATCTGTGTAATACAAATCAAAATATTGCATTAAATTCACTATATGGTTTTACAGGCATTTCTTAGAACAAAGCCGCTAGTTCCAGCAACACGGAGAGTTCTCGAATTGAATATAAATCTCGTTATATGTGTCTGAGTCAACTCTCCAACATAGAATGCGCAGGAGGCAGGCACAGAGAAAGGACGCGATAACAGAAACATGAGGTGCAAACATTCTTTTAGTCTTTGTTGTCCAGCAATGGTCGGCAGGGCAATAAGGTAACCGTAAAACCACACTTTATACACAGCCACATCCACCCTGGCCATTTCCGCTAGCCTCCAATAAACCAGTTACAATTACCCCCCCACACCACCCCCCATATGGAAGGGCAGCGAGACATCCCGTCTTTTGTACACAAAAACCGCCGACTAGGCGGAAAGACAGACAGAGGAGGAGATAGACCATAAACAAAATGGCAGACAGACAGAAGGAGGAAGAACACGACAGAAAGGGACACTGTGGCGCTATAAAAAACGTTTGACTGCCAACATGGCGCCCCTGGGCCTGCATCGTGGGAACGCGAGCAGTGCGCAAAGATTGTCTGCCCCTTACATCTCGTTTTCATCAGCCTCTGTCTCTCCTCTCCTGCCTTCACCCCACCCTCTTCTCTCCTCTCAAACGGATAGCAGCTGGACCAAAATATGAAGTTCGGTCATGTGTTCCAAATCAAACCTTCACATTTGAACCTGCGTTTGAAAGCGGAAAAGGCCGCTTGCATGCAACATACCAACGCCTATGAAAACGCCGATCGTTACCTGAGATTAAAGTATACTGGCTAGATTTGTGGAGAAAGGGTATGTTAATGCTACATTTTAGCAAAGAACTTGCGTCCTTCGTAGTGACATATTATTACAGTGCATCCACCATTTTAGAGTGCAGCATAGCCTATATAGACTATGGTCTAAAACGATAGACTCCGCAGAACATTCAATAGAACAACACATGCAAAACATGTGCATTGTGTATCATCCTTGGCGTTTAGGTGCACCTTGACATTTGAAGTTGAGAAGGAAGAACCTGAAATTATTCAACATTCAAATGCGCCGGGCTCTCAGAGTGAGCTTTAGGGCAGCAAAAGGTGTCCTAGTAGAATAAAATCTATTCAACGCTCCCTAATGATCCCTAAACCTATGTTATATTATAAAATACTACTACTACTACTAATACTACTAGTACTAATAATAATAAGAATAAGAATAAGATTAAGAATAAGAATAAAAATAAAAATAAAAATAAGAATAACAACAACAACAACAATAACAACAATAATAATAATAACAAAATAATTAAAATCGCATTGGACAAAGATATGTTCAAGTAGGCTTTCAAGGGCAGAATCAGTGTTTTTTAAACACATTTCCTATTCCTTGAACAGGAATAATACCTTCTATATTTGTTTTTAGACATCGTATTTGTAAGCAATGCAACGGGGAGATTCCATAAAAACTACGATTTCACTAATTTCACGGACTGTTGTTTCGTAGCCATATTGCGTGAATTCTAGCACTGGTACCCTATATATTTTTCGTGGAATTATCGGGAACAAGCATATGTCCTCCTCAATACAAACACACATTTGAGCATAGTTCACTTATAAACAACAAACACCTTTTAGACATGCAACGGTCAAAGCCATTGGCAGCATTCCAGTGTTTGGCTAAAACAAACTAAAATGTGATCTTTGATTCTGTTTGTGCCAGTACAGTGACGTATACAGGTGACACTCAGACGAAAGTACACATTGTAAATGTAACCCAGGTAAACATTGGACTGTGTCGCACATGTCATATTTTATTCTTGAAAATGTGTTTTATTTGTATTGATTAGTAACTGATTGTTTTTAATTAAACAGGCCTAACCAGGGAAAGGGGTCGCAAATGAGTTTAGGCTATAAACCCTATATTCAATGCATCTATTCCAGATTACTATGGCCATGTACATGTAACCTGTTATAATTTTCATTGTATTGTCCCTGATAAATAAGTAAGGAGAAAAAAATAAAAATAAATAATCTAGAAAAGAGAAAAACAACTGCAGGGATATCCTATCGTTAGCCTAATGTTCATCTAAGTCCATTCCATTTCATGAAAGTCATTGATACACAACAAATACTAACGTATATGCCTACATGCAGAATATTCTAGAAATAGGCCTAGGTCCACTGAATAATTGTGAACAATTAATTGACAACATTTAAAAACACAACTGCTTGGCATATTATTATTATTATTATTATTATTATTATTATTATTATTAACAATGATTATTATTAATAATAATAATAATAATAATAATAATAATAATGCTATTTAGATTGTGTTTAATATAACGAATTCTAATAATATTATTTACATGTAGGCTATATATAGTATATACATCATCTCTTATTGACTGCAAAAAATGATTTAGGATAATACAAAGGCGTATCAGCCACATCATTCCATCAATATCCTCTCTTCAAAGTTCAGGGAAGCCTGCAACCTGAAAAACCAGAGCTCTTTATTAAAACATAACGTCATTACAAACAAGGAATCAAGTCAGACATGCGCGGAGAGACACGAAGACACAGGTAAGCAACATCGAAATGTGTTTACACACAATTACATTAGGCTACACGTGTGCATGGGTCAAACCATATAGCAGCCGGCATGTGCTTCAGACTCCAACAAATAAATAAAATGGTGCAGAGGCCTACGTGATAGAGTAAATCATGTAAAACATTTTAAGTTTAACATGTAAACAACAGTGGTATGTATTATTAAGCAAAAAAGATAATCTTATACCTACCTATACATCATTACGCACGGCAACCTCCGACAGCAACACACCTTTTGGAGGTGACAGATAACAAATTGAGTAGTCTTGGAGTCTTGCTTTGAATTGTTAAAGTGCTTTATATCTATTGAGAATGTGGTGCGGACCTTATTGGAAAGTACAATAAAAAAAGGTTACAGCATCTTCAGTGAAATAGTTAACCCCACCCGTCCACGACACGTCTTAATCTCAATATCCATGGCAAATTGAATATTTATCCTATATAGGCTATAGCATACAGTATAGGTAAATTATCGGACTAAATTATTCGTCAATCTTAGGTCGGACTACGTCAAATTCCTCTACGAAAATAATCGGTGTAGGGTAGCCGTAGGCCTACCTCAATGGATTCACGTTATTTGTTTTCAAATTCCAGTGTGTCTGTAAGCATTAGCGTCCCACATATAATACTATGTGCACAAAAACCTTGTTGTACGTATGTGCGCGCGCGCATGTGGCTCCTCCACTCAGCCTTATTTTCATCCTTCTTTGATTTGCGTCCTTTCAAGTGAGTTTTTCGTCCAATGTCGTTTTATGACGTCATGGTCACATTCCAAAAGCGTTCTGACGGTGGACATTCGACCCGTTGGGTTTGGAGCTTCGGTGTTGTTTCTTCATTTTCATCCTGCGGTTCTGGAACCATATCTTGACCTGTCTGTCGGTTAGATCAACGTTTTTGCTGATCTCCAGGCGGCGCTGTCGAGTTAGATACATATTGAATAAGAATTCCTTCTCCAGCTCCAGCGTTTGATGTTTGGTGTATGGACATCGCTTTTTCCGGCTGGTTCTGGCCCACAGCCAGCCGCCCACGGCTGCGCTGTCCCTCTCTAACGCTGGGCTCATCTGACGGCGGAGGTCGGCTGAGGTGAAGAAGAGAGAGAGAGAGGGAGAGGGAGAGGGAGAGAGAGAGAGAGAGAGAGAGAGAGAGAGAGAGAGAGACAGGATGCATTGATGGTGGACTGCAGATATGCATGTATGAAGACTTATATTATACACAAGATGTTAGGCTGTCACTTTCCTATTCACATACAAACATACATATACTATCTACACATACATGCGCAAACAAAACTATTTTGTGATAATTGCCAAGACTAACACTTGCTATAGGCCTTAAGAAAATCCACGTATTGCTAATCAGTGGATGGGTTTGAAATGTGTAAACTAAATTGAATTGTAGATGTACATTAATTAAAACACTTGCCACTTATGGGATTAACTGTCGATTACATTGCTGAATGGAGCGACTACAGGTCGGTCTGGAAAGATTATAGTGTTAAAAACAGTCCCTGGGCTAAGCTATAGCCTTGCCAGGTTCTGTTAGAGCCAGACGTACTGCTAGGGGATATATCGCACCCCTGTCCTCCATCAATAACTGGGCTATACCTGTCTTATAGGCCGAAACATTCCCATATTGCTCTGCTATGTATATAAGAAGCCGTTTGCCACGTTCCAATGAGCATCATGCAACCAAGTACTCTCAAAACGGGAAAAGAACAAATTTGGTCCCCAGCGAAGGGCACTCTGGCTGGGTGCAATAAATGAATTTCAGCGCAACAAAATGACTCCCTTTGTCTTCTTCTCACCAAAGGCTCTTCCACTTTTAACATTCCCCAGTAAAAACGTCACAGAGAAAGTAAAAGTCACATGTTCTTGGATGTAGCTGACGGTTCGAATCAGTATGACGACATAGCCTATACGTTTCCCCTGGCTGTCACGACCGTTTATGCGTGTATGTACCCCTCCGCTTCACCCCGCCATTATCTAACTGATAAAAAACTTAAAGTGTGTTTTCCTCTCTACAACTCCACCCCCCAATTGCGTCTTGTAGACAGGCGCCCTTTCAATCCCAATACTTTTATATCTCCAGTTTTCCTACAGCTCTTGCTCACTGCTCTACATAGTTATACCCACCTCTATCTTCATGTGTTGGTACCGTCTCGTCAACTTCGGTCAGGTCTGAGCCGGACTCGTGTTCATCCCCGTGAGTGTGACAGCCACTGCTTTGGACCTGAGCCGGATGACGTTCTCCTCCGTTGCTTCCACGGACCAAACCGCCGCCATACACTCTGTCGGATAGAACCAGCAGCCCACCTCCTCCTCCTCCTCCTTCCCCCTTCTCTTCCTCGTCAATAAAACCCCTGGTGTTGTTCCGACCACTAGTGTCCAGCGGTAATGGCCCAGCCTTTCGCCGCTCAGCGGGGAAGTTCAGGTGGCATGAGTTGTGGCTATGGTACGCGGCGTCTGGCGAAGGGGCGTGCCCGCGCATCAACGGTGGACTGCTGCTGCTACTAACCGGTAATAACACACCTCGACGGATGTCAACGTCCTCCTCGATAGCAGCGTCGTTCTCGTGGTGGACCGCGGAATCGGCTTGGACCGGGAGAACAGCCGTTGCATCCATGACGGAGAAGATCACATCAGAATATACCCGGCAGCCCGTATGTTGAACGGACTCCAAAGCTGAGACCGAACTCCTAACGGAATCACAGTGGGTCAGAGGCCCCTGGTGACTGTGTTGGTGATGATCCGGTGTTTCAGTTGCCGTGGTCAGTGCGTTGTAAACGGGCACATCTCCGTTTAGAGCCGCCTTGGACCCGTACCAGAGGCTCGATTCCAACATCAAGTAGGAAGAAGAAGGTGACGATGATGAAGAAGGGGAGTCGATGTTGCTGGAGGACTGGTGTGGGCTGGAGCCGTATGCACGCGCGTTGAGATCGCGCGCCTCTATCGGCGGTTCCACTGGAAATGCGCTCAAAGACGTCTCCCTCCATTCGTTTCCGTATCCCCGTAGCTGGAACGGTTGTCTCTCCGGTAAATTCGCGTGCGCCCTATGCGGAAGATGAGACTGAGGGGCGGATGACGGTGGACGCAGCAGCTGTTGGCGCATCATTCTCCCCGACGTCGTTACACCGAATCCGACGCGTCGCTATATGTTGGAGATGTATCTTATTGTGTGCCGCGCAAGGGGGTCAGAGTACAGTGTTGCCTGTAGGTCGCGACTCGCCAGGGTGGTGGAGTGCGGGCGTGGGGGTTTGATTTGTCTATAAAAAATTAAATTACTATATTAAAGCCCACGAGTGGATGTGCATGCGCCTAGTTTTCTGCACTGACATTGGCAGGCGGACATATTTGCTGGTTGCGGGGAAGGGGGCGGCATATTTTTACTGGGGACGCGGAGATGAAAGTGTCTTGGGGGAAACTCGCCCGCCACATTTAGAGGGCAGATAGAGAGAAGCAGCCTGGCTGGGAATGCTTCCGGTCAGGCGGTCCAATTGCAGTCTGGGGTTCATGGGCAAACCCCGCCCTGCGGGGCCGAGGCTGAGATGGTTTTAATCAGATTCTATTCCTTGTGTCCATCGTTGGTTCAGTTTTAAATTATAATACGTATATAACATGTTGCAGAAAACGTTATATTCACTATAGAATAGTCCATATTTCACTGACAATTTCATGAAAACCACGCGCGTCCACTAATATGAAGCAAGACAAAAGAATACCCCCACCCCTTCCTTTCCCATAAAAAACGATATGACAGAGAGAGCAAGTCTTAGTATGAAAACAGCTGCGAATTCCATCTCTGCCTTCAATTATGGGCCAGGTCAAAGACAAAGCTCGCCATGGAATTTTCCCCTAGGTTTACGCTTGTATGATGCCTTTAACCCCTCCAATTACTGTTATTTATATACGTTAAATATGATATGTTATGCCTTAGCCCCATTTGACAATATAGCAGCAGATATAGGTTCAAAACAGTACCAGTGCATGCTTAATCTAAACTGTTACAGCTGCGTAGAAGTGTATGGACATCTTATACTTTTTTATTTGATTTAGCTAGGCCCTAGGCCTATGGGACAATTCATGTTATTTTATTGTTTAGATATTAGCCTACATAGAAAACATTTGTATTGTGTCTTCCGCGTTTGCAAAATGTGAAAAGCATATCTGCTTTACGCGCAGTCCGAATTGGATCACAATTATACAGACGCATAGGCTACTCAATAAGTCTACACCAAACAATTTGAAAATGATAAAAAATCGTAAGGTGGGGTTCATTTGATATGTATCAATTCAGATTTGTCTTGGTCATGTAACAACACATAAGGTAACAACATGGATAAATTACGCACGATAATGTATAACATCAGAATTGTAAATTACAACGTTTCATTTTTCAATATTTTTATTTACACGTTTCTGGATCCAGTTCTGCTGAAAAAAACCTATCATTGCGGCAGACAAAAATTAAACATTGCCATATACACGAATTATTAAATGGTTCCAAAAGACAAAATTATGTTTTAATTTTATCAGCAATTTATATTGTGCTTTTCTGCTGAATATGTTTTTAATAGGACTTTACTATTAATTGAGTCGTTTACCCTGGCTCAAAATTTGGTTGAATGCTTTCGATGACTAAATAAAAATACTTGAAATTAAAAGTAATAGGCCTATTCTATCTGCCAGCCATAAGCAACCACCGTCATTGATGACTAAAAATAGGCCTACATAATCGGTGCTGTCCTTAGACATATTTTCCCTAATTTGACTATATGGGCCATGGTATGTTTAACAGGTTAGAGAGAAAATGGTTTGACTTAATGTTAATTAGTTTAATCGTTTGCATGTACTTCGAATGTATGCTTTATTTATTATTTATTTATTAATGAAAAATAGTACATGGGAATTTAAGTTAATGGATAATGCAATTTTGTGAACGTTAGTTCACAATAATGAATACACGCAATACACGCAAATTCTTACTTAAATGTCGTCTATTTGTGCATAGTTTATTATATTTAGCTATTGTTTACGACATTGCATTAAAATATGTGATGAGAAAATACAATGTCCCCCAAAATTTTATATTTTGCAGAAAACATTTTCTGCAGAAAACATATTCTTAGAGAAAAACTTGCATTGCATTTTTTATTTCAGAATTCTTTTTTTTTTTTTGACGTTTTTTACTTCTTAGGCCTACTTGAATTTTAAAACATATATATAATGTGTGCACTCATTGGAAAAATAGCTACTTTTTTATTATTGTGGTATGCACATATGTTACCATCACGCATATGTCTATTCATTGAAATTGCTTTTATTTCACTTCAAAGACCGTTTTGCAGGAAAATGTGCGTGTTTATCCAAGTAAAATGAGTAGTCTGTTTTTATTTTGTTAGAAATTCCAAAAATTACAACAAGGATATTGATAACATCAATTGACCACCACAGCTACGATATGCTGTATGCAGCACTGTGCCATACAACGAACTTATCTCATTACTTATCATATTACTTATCTCGTAGGCTGTATATTTAGATATCATTACATGGCCAAATGCCATTCAAACTTTCTACCCGTAGATGTCGCTGTTATGCAAATGACAATATCTGGTGCATACCCTTGTAGAGTGCTTTCGATGGCAAAATAAATCAAAATACATAAATAATTGGGCAGATATGCAATGACAAGTTATATCAGTTTAAGAAAGGGACAATAAGGTGATGTCACGTTTCAACATTTATAAATCTGCTAGAAAAAATGTGTTTCAAACGATTGCGTTAGCACCAATAGCCTATACCAACAGGACATGTTGCCTGACTGGTAGCCGCGTGGAACATTGAACTACATAGGCTAATTGAAATGTGTGTTTCAACTTTAAAACTAACCGTGCGTTTTTTCCATTGATAATGTATTATCGAGACATTAGGCGTACAACCGGTGCCAATCTTCACATTATTCTTATAGAAAGAATAAAGTTCCATATATAGTTTAGAAATGCAGCGTCAAAAACAAATTACCATTCACAGATGAAGATTCATATTATAAAAACAGTAAAACGAGCCACGTATGCAATGTTAGACCACCATTCTGCTTGCACGCTTACAGGCTACACGGTGTGGGATGTGATTTGACCCTATTTATACGTGCAGGAGTTTTAAAATGTAGCCCATTAAAGCTTACCAGGTTTAGAAGAAGGCTAATGCTTGACAAACATCGCAGGTTTTCTGGATGACAACTTGTCATAGAGTAGCAGCCTATTATACTAATATTACGACCACGCGGGCATTTCTTCCCCGTGGTCCAAAGAAAAATCTATACGTTCGTGTTAAGTCATTGTGCCTGTTTCTCCGCTTGTGTTTGGCTATAGTCTACATCGCGCACGTTCATGCGTGACATTTTGACGACGCAAATGAGGCCTATGTGCAGTGACAATTCACACGTGCGTGTTTAGCAGTGCGTCTGGTCTGCGCATATAGTCTCGGCCCGCTGTAAACCCGTTAAAATGTTTTAGGAGAAGAGAGGATGAAATTGGAAATTTGCAATGACGTCCAACCATTTGTGCAGGGCAGCGGTAATTAAGGCCCTCGGTCATAGTAGGTATCATAAAATCTTAATCTGAATACGTAACCTACATTCGTAGCCTATAATATCTATCTCAATATGTGTGAGAACTTTCAATTTCTTGAGAAACGCCAATTTATTTAATATAAAGTGGCGGAGGCTCCACCTCTTTGCTCATAATAACATCCACACACACACACAAGCACACACACGCACGCCACGCCACCCCACCCCCGCCTCCAAATGGCGAAGCCTTCGACTCTCCCTGGTCAAACTCGTATAACCGTAACCACGACAACGGGCCCCGAGATCGCTATAAAATTTTACAGCAGTGATAGGGGGAGGATGGGGGCAGGATGGGGGGAGGTCTGAAACGCCTGGTGCTTGCTGTCCTGTGTGTGCGTGCACGTAAGAGTGTGCACGCACGTCTAAGCAATCTGCTGGAATGGCATGAATAAGAGCGAAGGAGAATTGATAGAAGACAGACGTGCTCTCTTCCACAGTCGTGCCTAAAAAAACATGGCGCGGTTGGTAAAGACGCGGGAACGGTTGACCGCAGATATAGGAGTCTCGTTTCTTTTCAAGCATTGTTCGGAAGACAGCTAAGGTCCACGCATGGAGGTGCGTTAGATATACTACAAACCTATGCATGTAATGCATTTACACACATTTTAGCGCATCTTACACAATCTTGTTGGGTCAAGGTCAAGGTTGCTATTTTAAGTTTGACATTTAGGCTTTAGAGACCACATGCAACAGTCAGACCTTATACCATTGCATATAGGCTATAGCACTTAGTTTAGCGAGTCCAAGGCCATTTGTTATTTGCTGTCACCGAAAATCGAAATAGAATTTCCAAACTAAATCGAAATAGAATTTCCAACCTAAAGATCATTATCCCATCATTTAAAAATAAGGCTATCTTGAGATACATAACCCAGCATCAAGCAAGAGCATGGCTATAAAGCCTAATGTTAATTATGATTTCATAGTAATAGCCTATTAGAAGATGTTTGGGCAAAGCTGCTATGTTTGGGGAAACCTATCACAGTGGTTAAATAGCATTTTCTGCTTCTGCATGGAACAAAGCCTGAGACAGGTCTATGCCAAATGCACCGTTCTTTCATTGCCAGTAGGTGGAGCTGTTGCATCATCTTGTATCTATTAAGACGCCTTTGTTCAAAGCTGTTTACAGCGAGTAGAGCTACAGTTAGAAAGTGTTCAGGCATCTTACTCAAGGACGCATATACAGTAGGCCACCTATACTCAACAAACTCGATTTTGACATGTGATTCACATTAATATGACATACATTTACCAATAAGGTTTAAATACAACTCACTGTATATCATTTGATATACATGAAAAAATAAATAGCTTTTTTCTTAAAATAACAATAGGCCCAATTAATTAATAGACAGAGCAGTTGGGATATGGTACAATATTGCCTTTTAATTAATGTACAGATAGTATGTTATGTATTCTCCAAATTATTTGATATTTGATTGATGTGTAAATTGACTGCTACTTAATTTCCAATTGGTTTATTGTGTAAAGTTTGACCTTTTGTTTTTTCCCAGTAGCCAAGAAGAATCAAACCTGTGTCTACACTTACTGTATGTGGGGTTTGGTGATAGCATCATCAATGTGTATGCCTTGAAACAGTATGCTATATTTCACTCCTCTGCTTTGCACGTGATTTCAGAGGTTGCTTTGTCGGTTAAAGTGGTTGGTAATTAATGATGCCTTTTATTATCAAGGTCCAAATAATGGGGAGAAAATGTTTAAAAAAACATACGTCTGCTACAGTTAAGGCAATTTTACAGCCGTAAAAGTTGAAGTCAGATTAAATCAGATTTAACATTGAAGAGTATGTAAACTGGTTTAACTTCATGCTAATGTTTTCTGACATGCACAAAGAAAATATGAGGAAAGAGTAGCCTCAGATTGCTCAAAGGTAGACCGTCCAAACGGCACGTTTTGTGTATGTTCTAATCATATAGGACATCAGCAGGTAAGACTCTACCAGACAATATTATGAATATCATATAAAATGTCCTTTGGAAATGAACTGGTCTCATTTAACTGTAGAGCATAAAGCGAGTGAATGAGAAATGCATATGTTTTCTATATTAGTGGTTTATTACAGTGGTAAGTTAAAGTTTAAGTTATTATTTGATCTAACGGACTATGCTGCTGTTTAACAAATATAGCATGTGTTTTAATCCTTACAAAAAACAACAAAATGTTGATTTTCAAAGAGAAATGGATGATTGATGTGTTGCTTTAACTGTGTTGTGTGACCTGTGCCCAACTGTGGAAATGGAAATTTGAGTAATCGATTTTACACATATTAAAGTGTGTGCATTTACTGTACAAGGTGTGTGGCCAATTCAGTTTTTGCACCAATTTAATTTATTAGTTCATCCATGTATCTAATTAAACAATAAGAGTACACATTGGTCTAAAAAGAGCTGAAAATTAAGTGCGTGCTCAGTTAAGACAAGGCCCCTATTCTAATGCATTGTTTTCTGTATGCTGCATTAAGAAATAAATATTAATTCAGGTTTGAGATAATGAAAATGTGTGGTTTATGATGAGCTCGTGCTGAAACTAATGGACTTGGCGAAAGGTTTGTGACATGACTCATTCAGCAGGGTGCTTATACACAATGATATTTAAAGTTAAAGGATTGTAGAACAGGTCTGATAGCAGTTGTGAGAAATGGGTTGGGTAACTGGAAGATAAGAAATACTGTACTCTCCCAGAACGGGCATGTTCCCTGTACTGTTAGTAACAATGTATATCCCAGGCAATACTTTATTATATTAGAAATATATTTGATACAATACATATAACAAATATGTTGTACATAATTTAAAGCATCATATTAGTCAGAATATAAATATTTTTTTCCTCTTTAACCCTGTAAGACCCTTTTTTTTTTTAAAGACTACATTTGCATAACCAATAGGTTATATTGTCTTGCCATTGATAGTAAATGTGTATATAGGAGAACTAAGTGACGTTGTATATTTACCTCCTCTGGTCTTACGGGGTTTTATTCAGGTCTGCAAACTGTGGCTCTTTAGCCAAATGTTGCTCTTTAGCCCCTCTACAGTGGCTCTCTGTGGCTTTGACAAACATCATATAGAACTTAATCTAGGTCATTGCATTGAATTCCTAACAGTGGAGTAGTCTGTTCAATGTATCAACACAACTTCTTTGAATATATTTACCATGTTTTCTCACACACACACACACACATACATACAGTACACATTCGTATTTTAACTAACGGCATGTTTTATGTTTGTCCAAAGGTCTACAGTGATGTTTATGCAGACTGACACTATATTTGAGCATAACACCCAGACAGCTAAGCGGTAAGATAAGGACTGGAACGGCCCATGGACTAGTCTCTATCTCACAGCTCAACGACAACACACTTAAATCGCCAACACACTCAAGTCCAAACGTGTTGATACATTTGGACTGCCCAGGAGATGATGTCTGCCCAGTTCTGTTGTATGTTTTTGAGCATTCAAGGATTGCAAACATTAGGAACATTTACAGACATGTTTTAGTTTGCACTGTCCTTCAAATAAAGAAGAAAAAAGGATAAGTATAAATGATGTAGATAGTTCAAATTATGTCTGAAATACAGTACAGTAATAAATGCCCCATAGTAACAGACACAGCAGATAAGTAAGTGTATTGATGAATACTGTCATTTGAAACATGTATATTCTTTCAGTTGTTTTAATTAATGGGAGATGACAGACATTGGTAAACTGACAGTTCAGCACTGAGCAGCTTCCTATAGAAAGGATGTGCTTGTCATGGGCATGGAGAGATTGATTTGCTAGAGCTTTTAAAAGTAGTATTTCACTTGGCAAACTTCAGGTTTGGTTCTCCTCTCTAATAACTAATAATCCAATTTTTCTTCTCAATGCTTTTTAAAAGAGACCTGCACAAGAGCCCAGATTCTCCTAGACCTTCCTTGAAGAGTGCTGAGTCTATTGTTCAGCCTTTGAATTTTAACATTTCAGATGATGCTAAGGAGTGGTGAGAACATTTGTTGCATTTCTGACAGAAATATTTGTTCTCATTGTTTTTGGCTTGAAATAATAATATTTCAATTACAGTAAATATAAAGTAGACATATTTAAAATATATAACAAATATCTAATATAATACAAAATCTATCTCTTTATGAGTACAACCATGAGTACAACCAACATTGTTTCTGAAGGGCACCTCGAAGAGAGTAGGATATTGAAGACAATAGGATTTAAAGCAACCTTCAGTTCAGGTTCTCTCTCTATTAAACTAGTAACCAATATATAGGTTTCATAGAAGTCACGTAGGAGAGACCCACTTATGGACTCAGCCAGTATCTCCTGGAAGAGTCATTATTTTGTTGATTTACTTTACAAACGTTCCAATAGGATTATGAATTTAGCTCAGGATGCCTACAGGAAAGCCAATTTTGGGGATTGAAACCAGGAGCTGTTGGCTGGGATGACCATTACTGTAGACTACCCCATGTCTTTCTACAAGGACAACCACCTGTTTGTGTGCATGCGTGTGTGTGTGTGTGCGTGCTGCGTGCATGTATACAGTATATGTCTCTTTTCCGCCACATGGTACATGCTCGGCTTGACTCTGCAAGCCTTTTTGGTTTTCCATCAGGCAAACGTTATGGATAGTACCTTTATTTGTATCAGCTCTGTCATGGTTCCAAGCACGTCCAGGTGCTTACCTATGAAAACATGAAAACACTGCAGATGATGTTTAGTCAGAGATTGGGCTGCACATGTCAAACCCACCCAGATTTGGGCTCACGCGCCCAGATTTAGCATTATTCACTTTTTATTTTAAACTTCACCACAGTTCTGAGCCTGACTACATGCATTGCACACTTTAGAAAAATGCTAAAAATGTAGCAAAGGAGCTGAGTGAAGGGAGCGGGGAAGGGCTGAGAAGTGGCCCTATTAACATTAATGTTAACATTTTAATTTGATGGGTCTGATTACATTTCAGTCCTAGTCCTAGTTCAGTTACTTAGTTTACAGCTCAAAAAAGACATTTCAGGGTGCAGTTACTCTTTAAATGGCAGATCTAGCATTGCGGAACAAGAAGGTCTACCAGTCTCTAAAATGCGCACACGATTACCAAAATACACTTTGATAACAAATGACAAAAGTGTAAATGAAGGTAAAACTATATTTAAGTGACAACAGATAATGGACCACAACAGAGTGGTTTTCACAGCAATGTTGCTCTGAAGATCAATTAAAATGAAGAATGTTGTGGAAGATGAAGTACATGGTACCAAAAGCGAATATAGAGTCGAGTCTAGACAAACACTTAATATTTTCTCCACAGGGATTACCAGGAGGAAGATGAGTCTGTGAAGGACCACCAAACATACCTGGCCTCCACATTTAAAGTATGTAAATCTACAACAGCACATCCATTCCACAGCCCTGGAAGCAGTATTGTCTTAATATAAAATCCTTTTATAATTTAGGCATGTGTATATAGTGGGGGTTTGTGTTAGGTATACAACTATTCATAATCTGTTAGTGTTAAATTAGGTTACACATAGGATAACAATTTGGATTAGCAAAAAAGAGCTATAGAAACAAATAACCCATATGCCTATTGTCAGTCTACACTGCCATCTACAGGCCTGGAGGATTTAATCTGGGTCAGATGGTCGGTCGGATATTGCTTTATTGTTCATGGGGTTCTGCTTCAGATGCTTGGGGAGGACGTGGCCATGTTCGTGAATGATGAGCTAAAGATGTTCCAGAAACTCGTCACTCCAGATTCATCAGTGAAGAATCCTATGCCCTTGGATAGAGAGAATGATGAGGTGACAGTCATCGAGGAGAAGAAGCAGAGGAGGATTCACAGAGAAGCAGTGCTTCAAATAGCACTTTACTTCTTGAGGAAACGGAAAAAAGAAGGATTGGCTAACACTCTTGAGAGCCGTAAGATACTATTCTCTAATCTTTGTCTTTGACACTGCATACATATACAGTATGTAGTCTTTTCTTCTATATATATTGTATTGTATACTTATTCATATCATTTGTTTGTAGTTCTTTCAGAGGACCTTGATATTATGTGCAAGCAAAAATTGAAGATCTACCTAAAAAAAAAGTGTCAGTATTTGTGTGAGGGGGTCACTAACTCAAGTCAACCAGCACTTCTGAACCAGATATACACAGAACTCTACATCACTAAAGGAGAACATGGATATGTTAACAATGAACACGAAGTTAGACAAATTGAAAAAGCGTCCAGGAAACCAGCAAGAGAAGAAACAGCCATCAAAATTGATAACATCTTTAAAATTTCACCAGGACAGGTTAAACCAATTAGAACAGTCATGACAAAGGGAGTGGCTGGCATTGGTAAAACAGTCTTAACACAGAAGTTTACTTTGGATTGGGCTGAAGACAAAGCCAACACCAACATACACTTCATATTTCTATTCACCTTCAGAGAGTTGAATCATCTGAAAGAGAAAAGGTACAGCTTGGTGCAACTTCTTCATAACTTCTTCATTGAAATCAAAAATGCAAAAATCTGTAACTTTGACCAGTTCCAAGTTGTGTTTATTCTTGACGGCCTGGACGAGTGTCGACTTCCTCTGGACTTCCAGAACAACGAGGTCTGGACGGACGTCACAGAGTCCACCTCAGTGGACATATTGCTCACAAACCTCATCCAGGGCAACCTGCTTCCCTCTGCCCGCCTTTGGATAACCACACGACCAGCAGCAGCCAATCAGATCCCTTCTGAGTGTGTTGACATGGTGACAGAGGTTAGAGGGTTCACAGACTCCCAGAAGGAGGAGTACTTCAGCAAAAGGCTCAAAGACAAGTATCTGTTCACCAGAACCATCTCACACATAAAGGCGTCAAGAACCATCCATATCATGTGTCACATCCCAGTCTTTTGTTGGATCACTGCTACAGTTCTGGAACATGTGTTTACAGAAGGGAGAGGAGATATGCCCAACACCCTGACTGACATGTACATCAACTTTCTGGTGGTTCAGTGTATACAGGGAAATCTAAAATATCATGGCGGAGGCAGGACAGACTCAGTCTGGAATGAAGAAAGCAGGGACACCATTCTAGCTCTAGGAAAACTGGCCTTTGAACAGCTTTTGAAAGGTAACCTTATCTTTTATGAAACAGACCTGGCACAGTGCGGCATTGACCTCAAAGCAGCATCAGTGTACTCAGGAGTGTTTACACAGATCTTTAGAGAAGAGGGAGTGCTGTACCATGACAAGGTCTTCTCCTTCATTCATCTCAGCATTCAGGAGTTTCTGGCTGCTGTGTATGTCTTTCTCTCATTTGTCAACAATGGGGTCAACCTGCTGTTGAAGACAAATGCAACATCAAAGAAATCATCACTGCAAGACCTCCTCCAGTCTGCTGTGGACAAAGCGTTACATGTTGAAAATGGACATCTGGACTTGTTCCTTCGCTTCCTTCTGGGTCTCTCATTGGAAACAAATCAGATTCTCCTTCGAGGTCTCCTAACACAACCAGGAAGAAGACCACCAGATCGTCACAAGACAATTCAGTACATCAAAGAGAAGATAAGTGGAGATCTCGCTCCAGAGAGAAGCATCAATCTGTTCCATTGTCTGAATGAGATAAAGGATCATTCCCTAGTGGAGGAGATACAACAGAACCTGAGTTCAGGACATCTTGCCACAGACAGACTCTCCCCTGGCCAGTGGTCAGCTCTGGTCTTCATATTACTGTCATCAGAGACAGAGCTGGATGTGTTTGAACTGAAGAAATACTCTGCCTCAAATGAGGCTCTTCTGAGGATGCTGCCCGTGGTCAAAGCCTCCAAGAGAGCTTTGTAGGTGCATTTATTTATTCCCCACAATAATAGACAAGCACTTTTATTAGTGCATCATCTTTTTAGAGAAAGAGAAAAGTAAATAAATACATTTCAGAAAAAAATATTCTTAATCCAAGTCAGGGAACGTGAACCCTTGTTATTAGTAGTAAAAGCTATTGTCCATTATCTCTTGATGCGTTTTACGAATACATTTTTACTACATGATTCCAAACTGCCCATGGTTTCAATACCACGTAAGACAATATGTAACTGTACTGTATATCTCATATTGTTTTTTTTAGGTTGAGTAACTCTAATCTGTCAGAGAGAAGCTGTCACATTTTAGCCTCAGTTCTCCACTCCAACCCATCTTGTCTGAGAGAGCTGGATCTGAGTAACAATGACTTGCAGAATTCAGGAATGGCACTGCTCTGTCCTGGACTGACGAGTCCACATTGTAGACTGGAGATTCTCAGGTCAGTTTACCTCAGTTATGAAAATTTATTTATAAAAGTTACAATTCACAGAAGCAATTTACGGCTATCTTGAAGTGTAGTCTTTGAAACATTATCGGGATGGAGAGGTTTGTGTGTCTATATGACCCTGAGGCTGTGTTGTCTGGAGCCTTGTGCTCCTGGTAGGGTCTCCCAAAGCAAAGTGGTCTCATGGAAGGGGCCAGATTATGAATGGTTAAAAAAAAATGTCGGGCTCCACTTTTCAGGCCCCAAAGCGCTAGCTGTTGGCTTCAGCTGAAGAGGTAATTGGGCCGTGGAAGGAACACATTGAGTAACTCCTGAATCCAAATCTATTATAGAGGCAGAGTTGGAAGCTGATAAGGGATTATCGTCAAGTACCCTGGTGGAAGTCACTGAGGTAGGCAAAACCACTCTGCAGTGGCAAAGCCCTGGGGATTGATGAGATTCGTTCATAAATGCTGAAAGCTCTGGCTGTGGAGGGTATGTCTTGGATGACATGCCTCTTTAACACTGCATGGAAGTCTGAGACAGTGCCCAAGGAGTGGCAGACCGGAGTGGTGGTTTCCCTGTTCAAAAAGGGCCAAGTAGGGGTATCACATTTCTCAGCATCCCTGGTAAAGTCTACTCTAAGGTGCTGGAAAGGAGGGTTTGATCAATAGTCGAACCTCAGATTGAAGAGGAACAATGCGGTTTCTGTCCTGGTCGTGGAACAACGGACCAGCTCTTTACTCTCACAAGGATCCTGGAGTGGATGTGAGAGTATGGCCTTCTAGTCTACATATGTTTTGTGGATTTGGAGAAGGCGTTTGATCGGGTCCCTTGGAAGATATTGTGGGAGATGCTGCTGGAGTATGGGGTGAGGGAGTCCCTTTTAAGGGCAATCCAATCTTGTATGTCCAAAGCGAGAGCTGAGTACGGATTCTCAGCAGGAAGTCTGACTTGTTTCAAGTCGGGATTGGTCTCTGCCAGGGCTGCACTTTGTCAACAATCCTGTTTGTGATATTCATGTACCGGTTCTGAGTAGAAAACCGATAGAGTGCCTACTCTGGGTAGAGAATAAATCCTTACCCCAAGTGAAGGAATTCAAGTACCTTGGAGTGTTGTTTGCAGGTGAGGAGACATTGGAGCGGGAGATTGGCTGGAGATTTTGATCAGTGGGAGCGGTATTGCAATCACTTTACCGCACCGTTGTGATGAACAGAGTTAAGCCATAAGGCAAATCACTCGATCTACTGAGCAATTGTTATTCCTACCCCCACCTATGGTCATAAAGGGTGGGTCATGACCTAAAGAACTAGATTGCGGCCGAAATGGGTATTCTTATGAGGGTGACTGCGGTCTTTCTTAGAGATAGGGTGAGAAGTTCGGCTATTCGTAAGGAGCTCAGAGTAGAGCCGCTGCTCCTTTGCGCCGAAAGGAGCCAGTTGTGGTTGTATGGGAATCTGGTAAGGATCTCCCCTTAGCGTAGGCCCCGGGTGTTCCAGGCACATCCAGCTGAAAGGAGGCCTCGGGGAAGCCCCAGGACTAGGCGGAGGGATTATATTTCCAAATTGGCCTGACAATGCCTCGGGATCCCCCAGTCAGAGCTGGTTAATGTGGCTGGAGAAAGGGAAATTTGGTGTGTCCTGCTGGAGCTGCTGCCCCCAAGACCAGACTCCAGATAAGCTGGAGAAGATGGATGGATGGTCTATACAAAGAGTCAGATATAGAAACATTGGTTTAATACTTGTATATAAAAAATAAAGTAATTTGTTTTTACTATCTATACTTATTTCCATCAAAGGTTGGTAAATTGTAATCTATCAGAGATATGTTGTGAGGCAGTAGCAACAGTCCTCAGGTCCAACCCCTCTTGTCTGAGAGAGCTGGACCTCAGTAACAACAACCTTATGGATGCTGGAATGAAGCAGCTCTCTACTGGACTAGAGAGTCCACACTGTAGACTGGAGATCCTCAGGTTAGTATTCATCAATTAACATACTGTATTTTACATTAAAAAATATCAATCAGCTGATGCTTTGTACCAACAAATTATGATGAGTACAAATAGGAGCAGATATGAGTTATACTCATCATGGATGCTAAAGAGTAGGCCAACTCTGGGATGGGGGTCAAACATTTAGATTGACTCAAGTATCCTTCCAGTCAAATATATTGTCAATTAACTGAATTTAATAAAGAAAAACAAGTTTGAATAGAGAGATAAAATGGTTTTAAATGTTGGCATGTTGCCATGTAAAGGCACGACTAGAAGGTGTGGATCAATTAACAGTTATTACTATATTTACATGTATAAATCCTAGTAGCATTTAAAAGTTGATAAAACACAAACAATTATTATATTATTTTATATTGTAAAAATGATCTGATAATATTTTAATAGATTTTAAATTACTCTTTTATTTTGGCTTTATAAATAACACAGTATTGTTAATTGTAGACATGTATCTTTAACAGTATAAGTTACTCATGACCATTTGTGACATGCAAATTTGTGCAGGTTGTCAGGCTGTCAGGTCACAAAATCAGGCTGCACTTTTCTGGCCTCAGCATTAAAGTACAACCCCACTCATCTGAGAGTTCTGGACCTGAGCTACAACCACCCAGGAGACTCTGGAGTGAAGCTGCTTACTTATGGACTAGAGAATCCATGCTGGAGACTAGAGACTCTCAGGTAGCTTCCAGACAGGGATAATTTTGTTCTAATATTTAAATATGCCTCCAGTTTATGTTTACAAGTTTGTTTCACAATCAAAGAATATTGTATGTGCTTTACCCTCATTCTCAGTGTGGACCATTGTGGAACATGGAGGCTGAAATCAGAACCAAGGATGTGTAAGTTGGAAAATTCTACAGATGAACAAGGAACAGCATCCCATTTAAAAGCTAACAGCTAAATCCTTTATCTACACTGTAGTTTCTAGCCAATCTGCCTGATCATAGCCTGCACATTTATACAGAACTGATAACTATAACATTACTGGGAGTCTATGGAACTTTCTATCTAGAATGTTATAAACTAATGTTGGTATAGTCCATACAGTAAAATGCATATTTTATCAACCGTAAAGCAGGATAACTTTTACGTGGTTAACTGCTAAATAAATGTTCTCCTTTTGAATCTATTTGGCCACCCTAAGCACTAACTTATTCTACTTATACAATTTTAATTCCAACAATTATGTTTACACTATGACATTAAAATATAGTATATTCATTCTTATTGTATTGTATTTGTGACATATACACAGTAAATATAAAAAAGATATTCCACTACAACTTTGTTTTGTGTCTTGTTATCCAGATTGCTGTAAACTCACACTGGACCCTAACACAATAAACAGACATCTCTTTCTGTCTAAGGAGAACAGAAAGGTAACATGGATGAACAAGTGGCAGCCCTATCCTGATCACCCAGACAGATTTGACTGCCACAGCCAAATGTTGTGTAGAGAGGGCCTGACCGGCCGTTGTTATTGGGAGGTCAACTGGAAGGGGCTTGTTTTTATAGGTGTGACATACAGAGGCATCAAACGTAAAGGAGATGGTGCTGACAATATCATTGGATGGAATAATATATCTTGGAGCTTGGAATGTATTGGGCATAAGTGCACTGCTTGGCACAATAAGAGAGATACAATGATCAATGTACCCTCCTCCTCTGCCTCTAAGAGAGTAGGAGTGTATCTGGACTGGCCAACTGGAACGCTTTCTTTCTACAGAGTCTCCTCTGATATCATGACACTCATACACACCTTCTATGCCAGATTCACTGAGCCGCTCTACCCTGGGTTTGTAGTGGGGTATGGATCTGTGTCTCTCAGTCACATGGAGGAGAAGAAATGCCACGTCCAATGACGCTTTCCTGAGGACAACGCATACTACTACACTCTGGGACACTCTAGGGATTTGCTGAACATTGAGTTTAGATGGGAACTCGCAGAGAAGTGGTAAACGGGTCAAATGTTGCTTGTTTCCATACTGTATGTATATGTGTATATACATATACATACAGTATGTATATATATACACATATACATACAGTATGTGTATATATACACATATATATACAGTATGTGTATATACACCCTGGATAAAAGGAGGTTGCCAACCTTGGAAATGTGTTGAACTCAGATCTAAGATGTAAATCAGATCTAAGATGTAAATCCCAAAGAAAAATAGGCATAGAAACAGATGTATAAGAAAAGAGTGTGTCTGTTGTGTAGATTACTACAGACAGTTTTTTTGGTAACGCCCCTATGAAGATATGGCCACCTACGTCGTATTCAGCGAAATATACAAGCTAATGAACTGATGTTGATCGCCAGTACAGAAACCGTAAGTACAACTTTAAGGTTCAACATTTGCGGGTGACCAAATCCGTAAATCTAGTTTTTGATACAGTAACTGCAGATGCTTGTACCACCTCAACTGGCTTCTTTCGACGCAAAGGAGCAGCGGTTCTGCTCCTCATGAATAGCCGAGCTCACCCTATCTCTAAGGTAGACTCCAGCTACAAACGGCCAAACCTATTTTGGTCGTTTGTACCTGTGATCTTGTTCTTTTGGTCATGACCCACTCTTCATGACAAAATTTAGATTTCCAGCTTTGCTTACCGGCTCAGCTTTCTTTTCATCACAAATGTGTGGTAAAGTGATAAAAGTTTAACATATTATCCAGCGTTATTCATTTTTTAAATTATATTACAATGATTTTCTTTCAGTTAGTATCTTTGTGTAGGAATTCAGAGCTATGCATTTAGTATAAGTTATTAGAAATACCTATAGTCATTCCTCAAGAGAATTGCTCAGAGAAAATATGCTCTGGTTGATGACACCTTCTTCTGCATAAGTAATTTAGCTTTTGGCTGGCTCTAAAATAATTCAGACAAATCAGAACAGAACCGATTTTCTCAGAGTTAGTTAGTCTGATGTACCCAGACCTTATTCACAAAGTGAATTTTAGGTCTGGGTACGCTCCATTAGGAAGTGTTAACAAGTGTTTCCTCCTGGGCATATACCTCTGATTAATATAGAAACTATTGGACAGCATTTAACCAATCAACATTACTACAACTGTTTTGATCCCTTCATCTCTACCACCATTCAGAAACAGCTTGACTTCAACATCATCTCACTAACCCACCTGGGTTGGTTCGCCAGCAGTTTGTCTGTGAAAATACTCATATTGAACAGGTTTTCCAGACTATAAACTCAGCAAACATAATTGAGCTGAGAGCAACACAGGGACACTATTTTGCTACAGTTTCCTGGTGAAACATATTTCCTAGATATGGAGGTAATTTGGGTCAGGTAATTCAGGGGTGTTACCACTTCAGTAACAAATAATATATTACATCCACACTATTAAAAAGCAAAGGGCACAGTCGATCCAATTGACCGATCCCAAGCCACGCCCAGTATAACTTTGAACAGTTCGGGCTACACCCCTGCAGTGTGGGGGGATGGATCTTCTGAGCGAGCAGCCTATTGCATTGAAGGGATAAACATACAAACCTCTTTCTCCAAAACCCCTTACCACATATTTAACGTATAATATTGATGGTTGCAGTGCAGAGGAATAATTATTAGGCTAAAATAAGCAAGAAATCAAATCAACCGTATTTTGATATAAATTAAGATACTAGTTTACTAACAATTTGAAAAATAACTTGGTATGGCTATAGCCTATAGACTATACGTGTACAGTTGGGATGTAGGCCTACTTCAGTTCACGGTGGAGTCCGAGTGGAACGTCGTATCATTTCTAGTCAACCCCTGCTCTCAGCTCTTTACGGTTGTGTAATTCACCGTGGGTTTTACAGCCACCGGTAACAATTAAATTCAGCTAACATGCGCTCGCTGTCCACGGTGCGAGAACAATTCAATAAAACGCTGCATCCTGTGAAAAACGAGTCGTCATGCGCCAATAGAGGTCGAAGGGAATGGGGGTAGAAAGATAGAAAACGCAGAGAACCACGATTTTATTATTTTATTTTGTTATCTATAAAACCGAGCTGGAGCTCAAGCAGATGTAATCAGAGATCACTGCGCCCCCAGTTACAGATCTTACTTGACCTTGAGGCAGGCGGGTGTTAAGACCTAACTCTTTGCACTAGATTTATTTTCAGGTTTGCAAGTGTATTGCTCACGAGAGCAAAATAACCACTGAAAGGAAATGAAATGCGTGTTAGCTCACATAGGCCTATGCTAGTGCTGGAAACCAAACCAGAAAACATCAGGTTATATCTCTCTTATTTATTTTAGCTTACCGTTAACGTGCCACCCATAAAAGGGTCTGCAGCCATCCTGCTTTGGTAAAGTCAAAACTAGGCCATTGGCATGTCTGGCAGTGTTTTGAATTTATAACACAAAAAAATGTCACTGCAGGAGTTTTCTTTATATATACAGTATATATATACAGTATATAACCATTACTATGCTATATTACTGTCAGTATACTATTATTACTGGTATACTATATTATAGTTCCCATATGCCCAGCTGACAGCAACATCAGGAAGAAGGAGCGTGAGAAGATTCCGTAGTACCAGTCGCTGAAGCAACAATTGGAACAGATGTGTAAGGTGAAGTCTAATGTGGTCCCTAACATGGGGGAGAGGCTCCAGAAGATTCCAGGTACAACATATGTGGTCTCTGTCCAGATGAGTACATTCTTAGGAACGGCTAAGATACTGTGCAGGACCCTCAAACTCCCAGGCAAACAAAACAAGACACACATTCCCCAAATAAAGGTTGGGATGTGAGGTCTTCTTTTTTTTTTGTGAAAAATTATATATAATAATTGATGAAATAGACCATGTTTTCAACACCAAGAAATAGTGTATCTATACTGAATTCATTACAGCCAGAGTTATTCAGGGATAGTAATAAGAAACGTTTTACTTATTACTCCTTCAAAAAGTAATACTATTACTTTACTTATTACTGGGTATTAAAATTAATTAGTTATGTTGCTAGTTATAACTTTCACCAACACTACCCTGTCTCGCCCCTTCTGAAAAATAACCTGTGTAGCCAGCTCATTTTATTTATATATATATTTTTTCCCTTTATTGGAACAATAATTAACCTTTAGATCAACAATCAGCCAAAGTGAAAACATTGCAGCCTCTCAAGCCAGATGATTGGACACGTTCGTTCAATTAGCCTATAGCCCAGATTTAGGCCTTATAACACAGTAACTTGGATTACTTGGATTAGTAATTGTAATATTATTAGTTTTGGAAAAAGTAATTAGTTACACTACTAGTACTGGAAAAAGTTATATTACACTAACTATTTACTATAGTAACTAGTTGCTGTTACTAGTAACCAACTAGTTACTGCTTATCACTAATCATTAGTCAATTCAGACGTTACAAGACAAAGTTGCAGCTTCAGTTGGGGGACAAAGTCTTGGTCACAAAGAGCAGATATAGCATTTGTATGCTGTCCCATGCTCTTACTCAAGGTTAAACCTTTATAATTCCTGTAGCCATACTGCATCTCATTCCGTTATGATCCCACAAAAACGTCTTTATCTGGTGACTTAGTGCGACATTGTGTCACACATGCGTCATTCGATACTGCAGTCGTCCTGCCATGACATAAATTATCGGGAATCCTACGTTTTCGTAACTACGGGACCTGCCTGATCGACGTTTTCACAGTTAAGACGTAGGTTCCACAAACCGACACAAGATGGCGAAAGAGAGCCGAGAAAACAGACAGCAGAGAGTCTTCCCGATAGAACTGCTATACCGCAACAGCCCAACACTGCAATCTACACATTCCTGCTTTTTATCTTCCCCTCTGCCTCTTCCGCTCTACACGCATACAATTTATTCAATGTATTATTGTCTTTTAGTTCGGCCATCTGATTCTTCAATAACGTCTGTCGAGGCTTTTCTTGCTCGAGCATTTTAGTCCTGCTTTCTTTCTTTCTTTCTTTCTTGTATATTTGTATACTCTGTTATTTATCAGGCAGTGTTGAAGCTAGGCATATGTCTAAGTCAGTCTTGAAGACTGCTACGGTATAGGTTTCATGACTCCAACCCTTAGATTACAGTATAAACAATCCATCTGATGAAACAGAGATATAGACATAATCATATCACATGACTTCACATAATATGTATACATTTAGCAGACAGTGCAATGCGACTTAAAAATATATATTTATTAAAGGTATAGTAATATAGGTATAGTAACGCTTGCTAACTTTGAACTCATAAAAAGCACACCCCTCTCTTCAATGCCATATGGGTGCTCCCTCAGAAGCTCCGCCCCACATTGGAAATGCATTGCAAAGGCTAGGGATGTTGTTGTTGAGCGATGTTTGCCACTTTGTTTGTGTTCCTATCTACTGAGCCAGGTCTGTGTGCTACCGGACTTTTTTTTCGGCACGCACAGAGAACGGTATATAGCGGACTGCAATGAGATATTTGGTGAATCTGACAAGCTTGCAATCAATGAATATACCGTTTTAACATTAAGGAGCAGGTAGGAGTTATTATAGCATATATATATATGTATATATATACATACATATA
>JAODUE010009585.1:12088-28233 GCA_027564755.1 Amblyopsis hoosieri | reverse complement strand
CATTCCCAGCTCCTAGCAGGTTGCCCACATTTTCTCCAGAATCGTCTCACACAAGACGCATAATGATTCATATCCGAATCCGCGCCACGCCCCGACGTGCGTCATGGTGCGAGGGCCCGCCCAGTGTTGCTCGCAACCCTAGTTTACATTTATTATCTTATACAGCTGGTTTTGCACTCGAGGGAGTCTACTGTTGACTGAGAATAAATTAGACAGTTTTAGTTATATCTCCTGATTCAACAGTATTTTATAATAGTTAGAAAATACTTTTATAATCATACATTTAAATAATTATATTAGGGATAGTCATTGAAGCCAAAATGGCATATTACACATACAGAAATAACATTTCAGTCATTTAAGTAATTTGAATTCAGACCTAATCTTAGAAAAAGGGTCTACCGGTAGTCAATTTAGCACAAACATTTCATGGGATGAGATTCACCTTCTTTTTTGGAATTTGAGGGAACATTATGCGCACGTGTCTTAAATGTTAACTGCCTTTTATAAGGATTCAGGAACCAAGACTATTGTTACACATTTTAAATAAATAAATTGTGATGATGTTTCAATCATTTGGAAATGCTTTTTACAAAACAATCTCTTAGCTGCTCTCTAGTGTTTTCTAGGTGCAATAGCATGTGTTTTATATAAAACTGGAAACAAATAACAGACCACTGCACATAAAAAATACAAATAAAAGAATAAATAAATATAAATATTAAAACCAGATAAATTGCCGCAGTGGTCTTTTAATTCCAGATCTTCAACC
This sequence comes from Amblyopsis hoosieri, assembly GCA_027564755.1. Lineage (NCBI taxonomy): Eukaryota > Metazoa > Chordata > Actinopteri > Percopsiformes > Amblyopsidae > Amblyopsis > Amblyopsis hoosieri. The sequence goes on along the minus strand of JAODUE010009585.1, from coordinate 27,461 downwards.
ATTGATTATTGTCAATATAAATTAAATTCAAAGGGTTGTAAAATGTCTAATTAAATCCATATCCAATATTTTATAGCATCTTTTTATTTAGCAAGAAAAAATAAAAAAACATAAATCGATGTGAATGTAACAGCCTTTGCAGGTAACACATCAGTAAGTGCTTAGCATAAAAACTCCCATAGTTTGAACACAGCTCAGCTTGGTGTAGAACACTCTACATTAAAAGCTTAGTTACAGAAGATACTTGCGTGCGTATATGTCATGTACAGACATCTATACGATAACACTGTATAACTTAGGTTAACACTTCAAATCCATTTTTAAATGATATCAAACACTAAAAAGGGCTAAGAAATAGCAATAAACTTTACATGTACCCATACATTCACGATGACAAAAAATATATATATCTACGTATCTGCTTGCACTTCCAAATACAGATCTATTCATGTAAAATCCCGAGAGTCCCCAGCATACATTAAAAAATACAATTTTTGTAAAAATAAAAAATTCTCTCTCTCTCTTTCTCTCTCCCTCTTACGATAAACGGGTCTAACCTTAGACCTCCAGGGTGACAAGGGTGCCATCACTGTTGCCCTCCAGCTGGGTAATCTCTGTGGGGACACTGTACACGTGTTCCTCTGTGGGGACACTGTACACGTGTTCCTCCGTCGTACCTTCATTGACCACTAGGGGAGTACTCGCCTCTGGCTCATTCGTTTCTTCCACCTGCTGGTCGGGAGTGGCATTGCCGGCGGGCTCTTTCACATGGGCCTGGTCTGCGGCAGCGTCGGTTTCATCAACGACGTGGACGGAGTCAGCTGTGGCGGCTGCAGTCGTCGCCATCACTTCCCCATTCGGAACAGGAAACGCCCCCGCTAACGCCTCATACAAGAACTGATACTGCTCCTGTCGTGAGGGAAAGGGAGTTTTAACAATTAGCATAGAGACGGTACAGCACACATGCGCTTATGAGACATTACGAAGATATAACGAAATACAATGTACAGTTATTGATTGGAAAACATGATTGGAAAACATGATCGTAAAACTAGATTAAGATTAGACTAGATTAGATTAAGCAGAACATACAAAAAACACAAATTTATAAGTGTATAATAGCAAGAAACAAGAGTTCTCATGCCATACATTAACTCATATTGCATGTGTGGGCTGCCATAAATGTACATCTTAACTAAACCCAATGCAGTCTTATTTCCTTCATGCTCTACAGCCACATCTTAAAATAAAGGAAGTTACTTCTAGAGAGGCGGCTTTAAAACCCTGTGCTTGTAATAATAACTATACAGACACATTTTGGCAGAGTATAGATATTTAAGTAATTACGTTTTATGCATGCATACACTGTATGTATACATACAGTATATGCATATGTGTACTGTGTATATATACAGTATAGTAATAGTTATATTTTAACTAGGCACTACTACAAACATATATTTATAGTCATTTTAATGGTTGACCTCAAAGCAAATGAGCACCCCTTCCCTGTGAACTCTAGCGTAAATAAATAAATAAATATATTTATTTATTTAACTATTTTTTCAGAAAACACTAAAACAATTAAAACAGCCTTCATTACAATGCTGTTCTGTGTGTGTATTTTTCATGATGTTGGTGGCCTTTTATCCACGTCCCCTCTGGTACCTGAGTGCTGATCACGGCCGTTCGATCCTTGTGGAGGGCTTTGGACACCTGAAACACGTCCACCACCTTCTCCGTCTCAGCGCTGTCCAGAAGGTTCCACATGGCACAGAATACTCCGGAGCGGGACGAACCGTCGCTGGGGAAGGTGGTGCACACAAATGTTTAAATGACAGCTCACGGGTGACAACCTGTTTTTCTTCTCTTTTTATACAGTATATGATTATAATAATCTAATATTTGTTAAATTATATATTTGTTCTTGTTTTTATCAGGTGAAATTAGCACACCGTTATTTCTGTATATTGCTTTCTCTTAAGTGTTAAAGTGACGTGAAAGAGAAAGGTGAAACCCTGCATGCTGTTTTCATTTGTTAAATATCTATATCAGTCTAGGTGTTGTTCTCTCCTTTAGATAGTACGCACCACAGCTCTCCTTGGTTAGCAATCATTTTCTCCACCTAATCACAGAAAGGCTACACTACAATACAATACATACAATGGAGCCTTTTCACAGATGCATTCTCACTGTTTGCTAATCAGACGCAACCATTATTCATTTTATCAGCTACAACTGTATCCAGTGGTTCCCAACCTGCCCTAAGGGGGGCGCTAGGGTTCACAGGGAAGGGGCGCTTGATCTCATTTGCTTTGAGGTCAAACATTAAAATGTTTGACTATAATTTTATTTGGAAAATGTATACATTTTAAAACATTATAAAAAATAATATGCAATGCCAAAGCCAATCTAACATTAACAGCTTATTAATGACAGAATAATTTAAGCAGTAATCTAATTAAATATATATATTTGCAAGTAATTTTCTCACGTTCCGGAGGTTAATCTTATCTTATCTATGGGGGACAGGATCTGGGTGTTTGGCTCCCAGCTGGAAGAATATTGGGAACCACTGGTGTAGACTGTACTATCATAGCGCCTACTGTTTACAGCACAACAATACCAGTCAAGGGTTTGGACACACCTATCATTCAAGTGTTGTTATATATTTGTTTTTAAAGTGAAACTGCATCCCAGCTCTGAGCCTTACTCCACCCACTACAACTTTGAAAAATGCATCAAGGAGCTGAGTCAGGGGAGGGGAGGGGCTGAGAGGAGGACCTCCATTAACATTAACGTTAACATTTGAATTTGAGGACATATGAGCGTACCGAGTGTACTAATAAAAACCAGCCAGGTCCTGGGGTGATTTTAATAGATATGAGTCGTGTAGATCCGTTTTCAGTCCATTAAACACAGATTTTTAGAAAAACAGGTATTGTGTCAATGTTAACACTAGCATTGATGTGTCTCACCACAGATCAGTCCTATTACGTAGCTTACACTTTAAGTAGCTACCCTTTGCCTTCATGACAGCTTTGCAATCTTGGAATTATCTAAACTAGCCTCATAATAGTCACATGGAATGTTTTACAGTTAAGAGCTGTGTTTGCTAAAATATGTAGAATTTCCTTCTTAATGTCCTTAAGCCAATCAGCTGTGAAGACTTTTCAAGTGCAGTCGCATAAACCATTAAGTGCTATGATGAAGCTGGCATGTAGCAAAGAGTTACTTCTGCTGCAGAGGACATGGATACAAGAGCTACCAGTCCCAGACACATCTCACCATCAACTGTTCAAAGTGCAGTGAGTGAATCAGGCCTTCATGGTTGAATCACTGCCAAGAAGCCACTAGTGAAGCAGACTAATGAGAAGAAGCAACTGATATTTGACCGGAGGAAATGTGTCTGGTCTGAAGAAGGGTTTGGTTCCAACCAGCGTGACTTTATGAGTCAGAAAGATGGTGAACCAGAGGTGAATCGATGATCTCCGCATGTGTGGTTCTCACCGTGAAGCGTGTGAACGATGTGGTGGTGTTTTGCCACTGTCATTGACTAAGGAGAGTGTTATATTTTGATTTCTTTCACCATTGTTGTAGACAACATGCATATGTGTTTTTCATAATTATGCTGTACGATGTAGAAAACTGTTAAGATATATTACAAAGAATAGCCTTCTGACAACCTGTACTGATACTGTCGTAGGCCTATACTACCGTGTATGGTCATTACCTGCAGTGAACCACTAGGGGCGTGTTCCTGGAAAACCTGTTGTTGCCATATCCGCAGAACTGCTTGATGCTCTTGATCATGTCTATCAACTCCTGGCTCGTCTCAGGCAGCTGTCTGTTCGCCCACCGCAGGAAGTGGAACTGCTTGACCTGATGCCACTCTTTCCTCTGTTGGAGCAAGTGGAGATTCACTGGTACGTTTCACAAACAGTTCATGGGAAATTGTGTCAAATGTTTTATAATTTTTTTTTTTACTATTGCCACTGAGGAACACATGAACAAACAATCGACCGTTTCCGCAGAAACTGGGTAAAAGAGAAGCTGGCAAGCCTCAGAAACAAGGTCGTGACCTTGATATGGCGTATCTGCAGGGTGCGGGTAACAAACGCTGGGGAGCTCTCTGTGGACGTGAGCTCCACCTCTATGGAACCATGGGTCTTCTTCTCCTTGTCCCAGTACGCAGAACACATCTCCTACGACGCAGCAGGAGATGGGCAAGCAGAAGGGAACACTCGTAAGGATTGATGCCTACAGTATGCATGTATTAATGGTATCATCAGCTAGTGTTAGCTAATTGTAAGATAATACACATTTTGTCAAATTCACCAAATATCGAAACGTCAGTAAAGGGCAGGCTTAGCCATCTTAAATATGGTGCCCTGGACCATTTGGTCAATGCGTGCAAAGCAGCGATCAGCTGGTCTGTCCGCTGGTTAGGATAATCTGATAATCTAGCTAAGCGTGATTTAGTGGCCTGCCTGAACAAACACTATGCTTAATGTGTGTGTGTGTGTGTGTGTGTGCGTGTGTGCGTGTGTGCGTGTGTGCGTGCGTGCGTGCGTGCGTGCGTGCGTGCGTGCGTGTGTGTGTGCGTATGTATTCATCCATCCATCCTCTTACCACATCCTGCTCCATGCAGTCAGAGAGCATCACGATAGCTTTAGCTTTCTTCTGGTAGACCATCAGCCAGAAGTCGGCTACTGTGTCAGCCAATGGTCCCTGGGCTGCAATGAGGTTGCGTGAGCCCCAGTAGCCCTGGGTGGGCAAAAACAACAACGTTAGTATTAGTATTATTATTATTATTATTATTATTATTTAGTTGTGTCACTGAGTGAATGCTTTAATTGTGACCAGTCAGGGAGCGGCAGATGTAAATTAGCCTTCAGCAAACTATGGAAAAGTGCATAAACGTATGTTTAAAATTACACTTACACTAATAAATAAAGAGAAAATAAAACACATTTATTTTATTTACAAATGCAAGAAGGGGCTCGTGGATTTAAGATTATTGTCTCACATTTTTCTTTTTTTTCCAGAGAGCATTAACAAGGACACACAACAAAAAATGTTTTTCTTATTATAGCTTATACGATATAACATAAAACATTGTTTATAACTCTGTAACAAGCGACTGATGTTAAATGGTCACAGAAACCAAACGTACGTTGATGTAGGAGGCATTGATGTATTTTGTGGCCTCCTCTTCTTCATCAGAGGAATCAACGTACTCTTCCTCATTCTCGTAATTGTTGTCACTGTCATGGCTGGGCTCATCGTCCAACTTCACCAAGACACGGTTGTAGTCATCTGTAGGCAGAGTATGTTCCGTCATCATCATCATCATCTTCATCTTCATCTCACACACAACGTTATCAGGTTTTTATGCATTTCTACAACTCACATGACCAAATGGAGTCATTTACAGTCCCAACAGCCATGCTATGTTTACTGGGATTATTTTATCGAGCAGTATAACCTTATATATATAAAGACCTATTTTGTATTTTCATTTAATTATTAAAAAATACACTGGAAGTTATAATTATTTTAGCTTTACCTTTGGTTAATGCTTATAGATGCATGTGATAATACTTTACTGTAAAATATTGACATGTATTTGCTCCTAATACGCATTGAAGTTTAGTTTTAACCAGAGCCATGTAGAAGATGTGCTGTGTTTACTGAGAGCAGACCAGCAACAGGAGGTGATGCGTGATGAGACACTGGTTTATTATATCTTTATTAGTTCATCAATGACATTATTTTACCGTCTGCGCTTTCAATATAACATTAACATGGGTATTTCTAATACTGCACACTGCATACACACTGCATACACGCTGCATACACACTGCATACGGTGGTTTACAAACTCACATGGGATTACGGTGGAGACGCGGTTTTTTTTCTTGTTCTCCTCGGTGCTCCCCGCGTTGAATGTCCTCCACCTCTGGTATTTGGGGAGTCTCTGAATTGTGGAGGAGAAGGCAGAGATACTCGTTTACTCTGAATGCAAGCGGAAGTTAAAGGACTAAGGTGGTGGAACAGCTTTAGCCTTCTGTGGCAATAGAAACAATAAAATAATACAATACGGGAAACCTATATTCTACCACAGGGAATACATGGCACTTTATGACATCAGACTGATCCAAGATCTGCTCCTGAACAGCAGGTTAGGCGTGTGTCCCGTTACCATGGTGATTAAACTATCTCTACACTATCTAACAGACCAATACTAATCAAATTAAACCCGGTGGGTTATAGTCCCACCAAACGCCTGGGTTGGAATCCTGGTGGGTTAAAATCCCAACAAACGCCTGGGTTGGAGTCCCGGTGGGTTAGAGGTCCACCAAACGCCTGGGTAAATAATTTGGGAATATTTGGGTTGGAGTCCTTGTGGGTTAGAATCCCACCAAACGCCTGGGTTGGAATCCCGGTGGGTTAGAGTCCCACCAAACTCCAATACAATAATGTTTTTTATTTTTTTTCATGGCTTTTACCTAGTTTTTCATTGTTTCTTATTTCTTTTTGTTTAATTGCATTTCTGCCCTTGTTGCACATTGTGTATGAAAGGTGCTATACAAATAAAGTTTATTATTACTATTATTATTAAACTAACTACAGTCTATCTAACAGACCAATACTATTTTAACTAACTACAGACCATCTAACAGACCAATACTAATTAACTATCTACAGAGCATCTAACAGACCAATACTAATTAAAATAACTACAGACCATCTAACAGACCAATACTAATTAACTATCTACAGAGCATCTAACAGACCAATACTAATCAAATTAAACTAACTACAGACCATCTAACAGACCAATACTAATTAAACTAACTACAGACCATCTAACAGACCAATACTAATTAACTATCTACAGACCATCTAACAAACCAATACTAATCAAATTAAACTAACTACAGACCATCTAACAGACCAATACTAATTATATTAAACTAACTACAGACCATCTAACAGACCAATACTAATTATATTAAACTAACTAGAGACCATCTAACAGACCAATACTAATTAACTAACTACAGTCCATCTAACAGACCAATACTAATTAACTATCTACAGTCCATCTAACAGACCAATACTAATTAACTATCTACAGTCCATCTAACAGACCAATACTAATCAAATTAATCCAACTACAGACCATCTAACAGACCAATACTAATCAAATTAATCCAACTACAGACCATCTAACAGACCAATACTAATCAAATTAATCTAACTACAGACCATCTAACAGACCAATACTAATTAACTAACTACAGACCATCTAACAGACCAATACTAATCAAATGAATCTAACTACAGACCATCTAACAAACCAATACTAATCAAATTTAACTAACTACAGACCGATACTACTTTCGAGCCGACTACCTAACACACGGAGAAGCAGCCATCATCCACACTCCTCTGACCTGGTACTCCTCCTCGAGCAGCGTGGGCTCTGGGTCCGAGCTCCTTTCCTTCAGCGTGACCAGGCGGCCGTGGAGCTCCGACACGCTCACCTCCGTCTCCCCGAACTGGTTGTGTTCTATCAGGGCCTGGTGGATCAGGATGTACTGGGCCTGGGAGACGACATTCCATAGTTGTAGATTTACAGTTAGCATACTGGAGTGCTTAGAAATGAGATCCTCGAATAACAATACAATACATAGAATGAATCATGTACTGGATTAGGCCTAGTGCTGTACTAAAAGAAAAAGAAAACAAAGATCTCCATTGAAAAGAGCCCCTAGTCTAGGAATAGGCTTAATCCGCGTGTGGGAAACTAAGCGTAAACAGTCCGCTATGATGGTAAACACAAAGGACACACGTCTAAAGTGTAAGCACCAGTGCACTGTACCTCTACTTGGACCATGAGGCATCTCTGTCTACGCAGCCTCACTACATAGCCATAGATGTCCACTCTGCCCTCTGAGTCCAAGCCCTCCATCATGGCATCGATGCCAATGTAGGTGCCCGTCCTGCCCACGCCTGCACTGCGCACACGCACGCACACACACACAGCCAAGCACACGCACGCACGCACGCACGCACGCACGCACACACACACACACACACACAGAAAAATCGTATATTGTTAAGTTGATATTTATGTTAATAATAATATAATACAGAATGTACAATATACACATTTAGCGGTACTGATGGGACACTGCCCATGTTAACTACAAGGGTAAAAGTTGACGTCTGCTATGCAGGCCCTTCCGATGTGGATAAGAATAGTTTATTATGTACATAAGAAGCATGCTGACTCTCCATCTCTGGTAAGCCTTTAAACATACTGTATGTATGATAATACATTTTCATGTTTTGTGTATGCAGAGTCCTCTTAGGGTCTAAAACATTGTGTGACGGACCTCATCTGTCCCCCTCAGGGATTCGAACCCCGATCTCCCACGCAGAAAGTGGACACTCTACAAGGCAGGCTAAAAACCCACGGGCCCTAGTCTGCATCGCCAGAGCGGCTTATGAGGTGCTGGAGAGTGAGGATTAACTTTACTGCAGCTACCTGCTGGCCACCATTACACTTGCACATTACACCATTACACATTTGATACAATATCATTGAGGAAGATACTCTTTAGATTAACCAATTAGAAGGTCAGAAAATAAAAGAAATATCCAAAATCCTGGCAGACAGGGTTCAGTTACATTTTATGACCAGAAGGTGAAACCAATTAACTTATGTACCTTTAAATTTAATTCATAAAAAAACAAATTTATAATAATAATAATAAAAAACCTGCTAAACAAAAACACTTAGACCTAATAACAATTAACTAATAATAATAATATAACTTGCTAAACAAAAACACTTAGGCCTAATAACAGTTAACCAATAACCATAATATAACTGGCTAAACAAAAACACTTAGACCGAATAACAATTAACCAATAACCATAATATAACTGGCTAAACAAAAGCACTTAGACCTAATAACAATTAACCAATAACCATAATATAACTGGCTGAACAAAAACACTTGGACCTAATAACAATTAACCAATAATCATAATATAACTGGCTAAACAAAAACACTTGGACCTAATAACAATTAACCAAGACAAAACCCACAAATGGCTAGCAGGTATATCGGTAACGTCAACACATCTCCGCGTGGTCTGGTACCTGCAGTGGACGACTATGGGCCCGCTGAAGAAGTTCTTGAAGGCGTTGACGCGTTGTCTCAGCTTCAGGAGGAGGTGCGGTTCCTCCGGCACGCCGTGATCGGGCCAGCTGGTGAACTGGATCTGAGTCACCTCACGTTCAGTGCTCTTTTCCCTCTTCTGAAAGGATTAGCAGGGGTGAGGTAGGGGAGTACACCTAACCAGGGTTGGGTAGGTTACTTTTTAAATGTAATCCGTTACAGTTACTATTTACCAGACTAAAACTATATTCAGTAACGTCATTTTTGGATTACATAAATGTCCTAACATAATCTGATTACTTTCCATTACTTTTAGATTACTTCATGCCTAAACACTGTTCTTTGAAATGCCATCCAAAGCAATTAACTGCTTTGGCGCGCCAACTCTTTCAGTTTCTGTGACCGTATATGTGATGCTCAGGGGACCAGATTAACTTAAATTCAATTATTGATTGATGTTAATTAAAGGTTCATAAGAGAACAGCCAACTGTTTTATGCATCTTTCTTCTGCAAACTTCCCTTTTAAATTTGAAAGTAGTCCTAGATCTCATTTAAAAATAATATCTGTAATTCTGATTCCAGTCTTATAGCTGGTAACTGTAAAGGATTACAGTTAGTGTTATTTTGTAAACATGTAATCAGTTACTTACCAACCCTGCTAACCAGTGTCATCGGGTCATAAAGCTAATCTTTAAGATAACCGTCAAACGTCGGGGGTGTTTGTGTGACCTACGTTGGTGAGGGTAAGCCGGCGGATGATGTAATCGGGGCAGTGGTCTTCTGCTGCCAGCTTCACGATGAAGTCCTCGAAGATCTCGGTCTCCCTGTCCGGGGTTGGCCAGTACTGTGCACATTTCACCTGCAGGACGACACGCATGCACGCTCGCTCACCCATCACATCCCCGTGGGGTCATCTCAACTGTTGCTCAAGGGCGGAGGCAATCGCTTTAAGTGACGGTGGCCCAGTGGGTAGAGCAAAGTGACAGGTGATCCAGATGTAGTGTATTACAATAATAAATACCTGCTATGATCAATCTGAGGCCACAATAATATTTCTGTAGAAAACTGTTCTCCACTGGACTTTTATTCTAGATGTATGTTGTTGGTGACACGCCCACTTAAGAGACCAGAAGGGTTCCATTTTTGCTTCCATTGAAATGCATTACAATGCTCCATCTTGCTATTATTCAAATATCACCTTCCTAAAATAATGGCCTATGTCATTTTTTCAGGTTTTGCAGAAAACACAAAAAGCTGAACAAAATATTGGCCATTATATATATATTATATATACTGTATATATATTATATTGTTATTATAAATAGGCCACGGGTAGAATCGCAAGATCTGTTCAACTGAGGATGTAAGCGATTTTACCAGAGGTGGCCAGCATCATGAGAAGATGATGTATGCAAACAAAAAAAAGAATAGTCAAAAAATTACTTAGGCCATTATTTTAGGAAGGTGACGATATCTTTGCTAATGTGCATAAAGGCATATACAAAGGATAAATAAACCTGACTTGAGCAGTGGCAATGTATTTGGTAACACGACACATCAATTCATGGTTTTTATTCTGGATAATGATTTATTGTTACTCTTACCCTGGTGCCCTCTTCACAGCGCGTCACCATGACAATGATAGATGATTGCTGTTCCCAGATCATCCTCCAGAAGTCTCCCACAGTCTCATCCTTCGGCCCTGCAACACATGCACGTCACACGCGCACACACACACATACACAGTTTTAGCATCAATTGTCAAGTAAGCATGACGGATTGAGTCGTATGATCATAAGGACCTTTACCTTGGGCTGCGATATATTTCTTAGATTCCTTGAATCCCTGTGGAAATAAAGCATATTGAAATATGATTTTATACACTATATATTTACTTTTCATTATCAATCAATCAGCATATATTATTTATTGGATTAAACTACAGTGTGTGATTAAGACAATGAACCCTGAAGTAAAACAGACTTCTGGAAAATAACTTTTTGATCTTATTAAAATGTGTTGAGTTGTGTGCAAATATTTTGAGGAGCGATGAAATCAATAGTGGGAAAGATGTGAGCAGGGCATGAGAATGACAAGACAAGATGGAAAAGGGATGACAGACGAGAAAAATTGAAAGAGAGAGACTTGTAGACAAGTGGACAAGCATAAATATGTATTCACAATTATCATTAGAAACAACAAGTAACGTTAGTACAGTAGTATTCAATGTAGTAGTAATACTACTATGAGCGTGTGATGTTTTGTCTCACGTCTATGAAACTGGCGTTGATGTAGTCGCAGCCCGGCTCTCCATCTGCTGTGGTCAGCTGGACGCGGTTGTAGTCATCTACAACAGGAGATGGACTCTGTATCTGTTATATGGTGTGTATCTTGCATCCGCACAGTAGCTGATAATACCTCAAATATAAAGTGTATGATATACCGCAAATATATATGATATAATCTATACACTATCACATCCATAAGATAAAATATAATGTATACAAATATGAACATATTTTTATATATACAGTGTGTGTGTATATATATATTTTTTTATTTATATATATATATATATATATATATATATACACAGTGTGTGTATATATACTGTATGTTTCTATTTTTACATTTAAAAAATAATTTGCAACGGTTTCTTTCCACCATTCCACCAGTAACAGAACAAACCACTCAAGGCTAAATTTCACTCACAAGGCAAGATATCAATGTAGCGGTTCTTAGGAGCATTGCAGGTCTTCTTAGCTTCTTTGACTGTGTTTTTGGAGAAGATTCTGGGAATGCTCTGAAAGTAGACCCAAGCGGCATGAGATGTATCTGATGACCTGTTCTCTAGTGCCCTACATATTATCCCACCGGCACAGGGCCTGGTCTGTCTAGAAGGGCCTGGTCTGTCTGTTCAGCAGGGCCTTGTCTGTCCAGCAGGGTCTTGTCTGTCTAGCAGGGCCTTGTCCTGTCCAGCAGGGCCTTGTCTGTCTGTCTAGCAGGGCCTTGTCCTGTCCAGCAGGGCCTTGTCTGTCTGTCTAGAAGGGCCTTGTCTGTCCAGCAGGGCCTTGTCTGTCTAGCAGGGTCTTGTCTGTCTAGTAGGGCCTTGTCTGTCTGTCTAGCAGGGTCTTGTCTGTCTAGCAGGGCCTGGTCTGTCTAGAAGGGCCTGGTCTGTCCAGCAGGGCCTTGTCTGTCTGTCCACCTGTTAGCTCCCCAAAACTAATATCCAAGCACGACTTTACCTGAAACTCTGCCAGAAACAGTCTGCCTTCATCGGACATCTTTCTCTTGTAGGCTTCCAGCAGGGTATCAGCGCCAATGGGCTCCACATTCATCAAGGTTTCTTCATCTACCACAGCCAAAGACAAAGAAAATAACAGGAAATAGCTTCTCGTGTCACACTCAGATTCACAAATGCTGGAGGTGGCAATATGCAATAAGTCAGTACTACAGTACATGTTTCTCTATAAAAATATAAAATATAATTAACTTATAAAAACAGGTCTACTCACATTCTAGCAGGGGCATAACCGTAGTGAGATCACTGCAGAGAGAAAAGGATTGATTTGTCATTTCTGAGAGGGATCTAAAATGAGTTTACACATGTCAAGTGGTCTTTATACTTTGGTACTGTAGCTTGAATATACACAATACTGTTTGCCACAGGAAATGTGGCATGAAACAAAACACAATAATAACAATAGAATCCTCTATTAAATACCAAAATAATGTTACACAATATATGAAAACTGCAGACACAAAATGCCTCACCGTGACTTCCTCCGCCGCAGAATGTAGATCTTGTACAGAACAAAAAGCAATGCCAAGGATGTGAGGATAATGAAAAATACCAGACACCCGATGACAGCTTTGACGTTGTCTGTTGAGAAGGAACATTCATAAGACATTTGTAACAACTAACCTTAAACTAAATGTACAATATAAAAGTATTTTGTATTAAAAGTGAAAGGGGACATACAGCTTGTGTTAACCGCTATTATCTCAGGGTCACTATAGTGTTCTCCATTGAAAGCAAACACCTGGAAAGATGGTGCATATTGAATACTTAACATAAATGGTATAGGAACTATTGGATGATTTCACTAATAAATACATTTGATCCCACATACCTTAACGTGATAGGTGGTAGAATAGCTTAGGTCCTTAAATACAAATTTACAATTTCCATTTTTCTCGGTACGGTCAAGTTTCCCATCCTTTACAAGGTGAGCTTCATAAGTACATTTGTTTCCCCTGCATTCTTGTGTGTTTAAAGTATTACATGAGACTTCAATTTCATTATTCGAGGTCAGAATCTTTGACAATACTTTAACAAGGAGTGGTTCTGTAAAAAAAGAAAAAAGAATCAGTCACAATTGACCAGATACAATATGGTTCTCCTATTTATAATAATGGAGTAGGGTCTGATCACCGGGGACAGCACCATGTATACATGAATACTATATGGAAATATTCTACTGCAAGAGCGTTCAAAAGAAGTTTTCAAATTTTTTTTCTTTTAACATTTTTTTTTTTTAAATTCAATTGTGTTAATTGTAACCGTGGTTGTCATTTTGATTATTGGCAAATATTTATGTAACTATACATTTTTTAGATACAGTATATACTGTATATATATTTAATAAATATATTAAGATTATCTTCTTTGGCCTATACTTATCTCTAGAAATAATATGCTGCAAACACAGTAATAGTGTCTTAGTGTATTATAGCAAGGATACTGTAGGACATAAGATACTTACTTCCAGGCTGAGTCATTATTCCCACAATGATATTCCTTTTTATCTCGATGTTCTTGGAATGATTGACATAATTGACAAATACTTCACAGTCATATGAAGTAAATGGTTTTAAATCTTCAAAATTACATTTCTCTCCATTCCCGGATCTCTCTAAAATAAACAGGTGATGAAATTGTAAAAGGGGATGAACATGCACATTGACACTGTACCTATGGTTTATGTACTGTATGGTAACAGAATTTTTTCAAATTCAAATAGCAGAAAAACAATCAACCAATAAAACAACAATAGCATACCAATCTTATCTGTACTAGGCTCAGTAGACTCAGTAGGCTTACACACACAGGTATACTGGAGCCAACTGGCAATACTTAGGCATCTGCTGTTGGCTGTGGTCCGTGTTAAATCTATTGATGTATTCGTTGTAGTGGATTTCAGGTCAATTACAACAGCTGGTAGAAACAATAGGAAACATCAGTCAAACGCATTAGGCTAACATGTTATCCTGCTTTACTGGTAAAGGAGCATAAACATGGAAACAGGAAAAGTGATTATCAATCTGAACCTACCGCAATCAATGAAGTATGTAAAATTAACTTTATTTATATTTATCTTGGATCTATTGTACGTGACAAAACCTGTGCACACGTAGTTGGTGTAGGGTTCCAGTTGAGACAGAATTTTCATATTATTATGATAACTTGTTTCTGTGGAGCAGAAGGACACATTGGCTGTAAATTCTGCACTGATCTATGCATTCTGGTGTAAAACAGTGACTACCTTTATTCACAGAAAAGGTATCTCAGCAAAGTATTGAGGAAACTCAATACTTCTCACTCATTATTACTCATGTCAAAATAATAATCACAATCATAACTTTAATTATGTTTTGCCATTAAATGTTATTAAACAGAAACGTCTATTCTCCCCACTTACCAGCACACTCGTAAACAATGTCAAGGTCAGCACCACATTTCTCTGGCTTATTTTCCCAAATTATATTGGCAGGAATTGTGTCATGTTTCTTTAGCTCGATATCACTTGAATGTAAATCATCTGTGGATTAAATATAATAGTATTCCAAATGATCACAGTCAAATACAGCTTTTACATAAATAGCATGCATCACTTGTAACACCAAATATAATGAATATCGTTCTATGAACGAAGCATATGCTGCCACAGTAATGCTTTTCTCAAGGGAAACATTATGGCTTCCAACACAGCTTTAACTTGTAGCATGAATCACTTGTAACACTAGATAATGAAGCACATACTTATCTAGTGTCACTTGTAACACTAGATAATGAAGAACATACTTATCTAGTGTCACTTGTAACACTAGATAATGAAGCACATACTTATCTAGTGTCACTTGTAACACTAGATAATGAAGAACATACTTA
>JAODUE010009585.1:0-10301 GCA_027564755.1 Amblyopsis hoosieri | reverse complement strand
GTCGTGAAAGGCGAACTAATGAATACATTACCATTGGCTGATGAATTAGTTGGGGTGC
Organism: Amblyopsis hoosieri; assembly: GCA_027564755.1. Classification (NCBI taxonomy): domain Eukaryota; kingdom Metazoa; phylum Chordata; class Actinopteri; order Percopsiformes; family Amblyopsidae; genus Amblyopsis; species Amblyopsis hoosieri. The sequence continues at coordinate 10,243 of JAODUE010009585.1, read as the reverse complement.
TTGAGGGTAAGGGCGTTGGCGTGGACATTTCGATACCCGAGTGTGTGTTGGTTGCATTGCTTGAGGGTATGGTTTGAATTACGTTGCTGTCTGTAGGGTTTAAAAAACACCAAGGAGGTCACTATCTAACCGACGGGACGTTAACACGGCACTTGAAATGCGGTTAGTCGTGAAAGGCGAACTAATGAATACATTACCATTGGCTGATGAATTAGTTGGGGTGCTTGAGGGTAAGGGCGTTGGTGTGGACATTACGATAACAGAGCGTGTGTTGGTTGCATTGCTTGAGGGTGTGGTTTGAATTACGTTGCTGCCTGTAGGGTTTAAAAAACACCAAGGAGGTCACTATCTAACCGACGGGACGTTAACACAGCACTTGAAATGCGGTTAGTCGTGAAAGGCGAACTAATGAATACATTACCATTGACTGATGAATTAGAAGACTTTACAGTTGAGGTGGGGGTGAGTGCAGGTGAGCTGAGTGTGGACAGTGGACTGGTGCTTGGAGGTGAGTTGGTTGTGAGATCTGCAATGGGGCTTGGAGGTGAGTGGCCTGTGGGTTTTGTATCGTTGCTTGGAGGTGAGTGGCCTGTGGATTTTGTATCGTTGCTTGTAGGTGAGTGGCCTGTGGATTTTGTAGTGGTGCTTGTAGGTGAGGTGGCTGTGGGAGTTGTAGAGGTGCTTGGAGGTAAGGTGGCTGTGGGAGTTGTAGAGGTGCTTGGAGGTGAGGTGGCTGTGGGAGTTGTAGAGGTGCTTGGAGGTAAGTACAGTATGCGTTCCACGAAAAGGAGATATACTCAGAACATAAGGTTATATTGTTATATTGTAAGTAGCTTTGGCTCATGAGGACAAAGTGAGTGAAAATGAAGTAGTTACTCTACAAGAGCATATTTCTGTTACCATCTCACCTGAAGCATTTGGTGTTGGTTGTATGGTAGGTGCTGTTGGTTGTGTTGTTGTTGCTGCTGTGGATGAAGGTTACGCAGTGAGCACAGGATATCTCACTGACGGGATTGTGGAAGGCTTTTAGGTTGGTCTGTTTGCAGAGCTTGGCTATTCTATATTGGAATTTCACTTACCTGTTAAATTATTGTTATCAGCACCTATAAAAATAAGATAGGAGAATGTTTTAAAGTCTTAATAATATATTCACACAGACAGCTTTAATTACTGTAAATTATATGAGATTACTTGAATTACTGTAGCCTATCCTCTAAACAAACAAACTGCCAAAAGAGTGGTTAAAGTCCCTCTAAATAATTGGGTGGAAGGCCCTGAGTACTATAATGGTTTTTATTATTTTCATGGCTTTTACCTAGTTTTCCGTTGTTTCTTATTCCTTTTTGTTTAATTTCATTTGTTCCCTTCATCCTTTGTTTTTCAAATGTTTTTAACCGTATGAAAGGTGTTATACAAATACAATGTATTATTATTATTATTATTATTATTTTTATTAAAACAAACAAACATACAAACTGCCAAATAGCAGAAGGGCCTCTTCTGCTGCTTGCTGTGTGTGTGAGCAGGGAAGGGTGTCGCTGACAATCTTTAGCGGAACCCTCGAAGCGAGATTGCGCAGTACTACAACCTGGTTACCACGGCAACGTAGCAAATAGCACTAATTTGAGCATGACAACCACTGTTTCCTGCCTTGCACCGGAACTCCGCAATATCCATAAGCTTTACTGTACAAAAAAAAAGCATTAAGTTTCTGTTTAGGCCAAATGTGACGTGCATTAAATTCTCTCTGAAGGCCTCACTGTGACCAAGCAGCCCAAGGAAGTGTGTCCATGTCTCTCTGTCATTTCTCTCTCAGCCTCTCATGCATACTTTACTGCTCAACGACTACAATGCTCAATCTGGTCTGCGAAACAAGTTGACCAAAGACAAGCAGCATGTTTAAGAGCAGAAAGAGAGGACACAAAATGACTATGTTCACTTTATACTGCCTATTTATTTTAAGTCTGCCTTACACATAATAAAAGTGGCCATGGAATCTAATACATCACAAGCATTCCCTTCTACAGATAGGCTTTTCTCACTTTAAAGGGATTATTATTATTATTATTATTATTATCCTTTATTAGAATGACGTGTTCGTTTAAAAAAAAAGATTTTATGTGCAGGTACTGTTGTGTGGTTATTGGTTCCATTTGTTTGCATGTGAACATTTGAGTTTGTACGATTATGTTTTTTTTCTTCTTTTTTTACACGTGCGTAGTTAGTTGTCTGACACATGAATGAACTTTAAGAATGACAGAAGTCTTAACAACCTCCACAATCTATACAGTACAGCTACATTTGATCCTAATCTCACAACCTAACTTTTACATGTAGGTGGGGAAGGTGTCACTGTGCGACCCACCCAGACCGCATGGGCAGGCTGATATAGGCCTACATTTCAAAATGGAGATGACTGACGGTGCACCGTCGTTGTGAGGTAGAAGGAATCGCGCCCATTTTCACGTGTTGTTTTTTTGGCTTTCTGTCACAAAAGACGAATATCAAGGAGTACTAATCTCGTGTTCCCAATGCCTATTAAATAACATTTCAGGTGGCAAGATTCACTGGAAGTTGTGGTGTTTACGGTACATATAGAATATTGTATTGCTCTATTATTCTATGCCAGAGGTCTTCAATGATTTTCAAGCTAAGGACGCCTTGGCTGTTCGAAACACGGCACAGGGACAACCTATTGCATACACATTTTATTTTGCCAACAATTTAGTCAACAATGTGTAGGGCGGTCTATGGTGCCATGTATGAAAGTACTTTGTAATGGTGTAGCCTACCGTGCACAATGCTAAGCCATTAAAATCATTATTGGCAGATTCATATATTTATAGCTAGGTTGTAGTTATGTTAAATTATGTATATATTCTGATATATATTTAAGCTCCAAAGATTTGGAGGACCCCTTAAGGTCCCGGACCTCCTGTTGAAGACCTCTGTTCTATGCTATTATATTACACACGAGCACCACAATGAGCTGTTCTGTTACCGTAGCAATGCATGTTGGCATGCGTGATAATACAGTATAAAAAACAATAGTTGCGTTCCCTCTCACAGGACGACAATGACAAGAGAGAAGTGTGCAGAGCACCGCACCGGATGTGGTCTAGCGATGAGCCCTGCGTCTTTGCATAGAGAGGATGCATGCTCTTTGCAATGACATTTCACTCCTCCATGATCCAGGCTGCATGTATCAGCAGGTATTAGTTGAAATAGATAGAATTTTCCTTACAGAAATGATTCGTACAACGATTGATTGTACTGATTTGCACCAAGAAGAGGACTTATTTCCCATAAAAAAAAAGTTAATATAACATTAAATGATATGAAAGGATTGTTACGTTAACCTGTTAACCTTTTTAAAATAGGTTTAAATACAGTACATGACAATTACAGAAATGCATAACACTTAAAATATGATGGCACCCGTAGTAATGTAATTAAAATAATTTCACTAGTACTTCTACTTGTTGTGGTGTTTCCATTTCCTTTCATCTACAGTAGCCTACATACTAGGCTCTATTATAATTAAAAACAAAAACACCAATCCTGTCTCCAATCTAGCTATAGGTTTAGTTTAGGCTTTAGCCTGCAACATTAGCCTTACATCAGCTCCAGATGAGCTTCAATGGCATACTGATATTCAAGTGGAGCCATTTTGAGGCTTTTGCGTTCCATTGGTAGGCTGCACTGGTTGTCCCACCAGCCAGGGGGCGCAGAGGCAGTCGGAGCAAAGCAAGTGTGAGGTTCACACATGCCAGGGTGTCAAGAGTCAAACTGCCAAGAGAAAAGCGGGTCAGTTGAGCAGGTGTCGCACAGAAGCGCCATCTTCGTTCTTTTAGCTATTGTTTCATCGGGTTGGTTTATCCAACAGACACAGTGGAAGACGTGTGTACGTGTGTCCTCTCACAGTCTGTGACAGTCTCCGTGTCTCTCTCTATCACGCATCAAATTAAGTGTCTGTCTCTATCGTGTCCATCGTATTTACATCTGTGGCGACAATACCGTTTTGCTTATGACAAGTGCATTCCCCCTCACCTCATCACATGTCATCGCCATGGGAGCCACACCGGAGTCCTTATCGTCAAGTCTGGCCACGTGGCAGCCATCTTGGAAATACTGTACTTCCGAGCAGTTATTTTAGGCCAACCATGACTAGCTTAATAGGTTAATGGTTCGGACACACTTAAAGCAAATGACTGGCTCTCTTAGAGGAGAGACGGGATATATCCCTCCGACTTCCATATTTGACATTGTGGAACATTGAGTTCTATTCAGGATTCTTTTAGTGGTCTGTGTCTTCTATCTGTTTGTGGACACACTGTCAAGGCTCTACAGACACTTGAGACCTCACTTCTGCATTTAACACTGCCTTCCCCCAAGCCCCCCCCCCACACCGCCCCAGCTTCCCCTTTTTATGACTACATGTGAGCTAGTCGGGTTCCATTTCATTCGGGAGCTATACAGGAAGATGGGTCCACTCCAAATGGAGGACGGAAGTGGTTGCAAGCTAACGTGCCAGGCTCAGAGCTGAGCCCTTTCAGTCTGTCTGTCTTCTCAGCATTAAAGGGGTTGACCAAATGAAAACCCACTGTGTCTATAACCATCACCGCAAGGTCAGAATGCATTTTGCGACGCTACTTTTTTGCCTGTGTAGAATCTGTGCAATCCTCTGCACAGCGTGGCTAAATGTGAATAAATAAGGTCGCTAATAAGGTCTTAAATTAATACAAAATGAATAGGGCCTTAAAACTCAGTCTTGAAGCCATAACTCTATGTGTCTGTGCTGGGTTCGTGGTTTTTGACATTCAGTTTATTGTTTAAACTATACTTCCAGAAATGGAGTGGAAAACAAGCAAGAAGGTAGAGGAATCACTGACTGGGAGACATTTTCTAGTGTTAAAGGGAAATTCCATGGTAATCTCATATCATTACAGGCCATTTGAGCAGAAATGTTAATGCAGAAGAAGGCTGTGTATCAGTCTGTGTGTCGCATTGTCTATAATTAGCACACGGTCATGTATGGGTGTGACTATCATCTCATCTAGCACATGAGAGAGAAACATTTTATCTTATGTACGGAAATCATGGTAACCATGTTTTTTTATTTATTGTAGACCTTGAGCCATGGTTGTTATGGTGTAACCAGTTTTACTTTTACAATAATTGTGGTTAATTAACTATGGTAAAAGCAAAACCATGGTTACCATATGAGAAAAATAAAACAAGATCGGCCGTGGGTGCAAATGCACACACAATTAAGTCTTTTCATACTCATGCTCACTCACACAACTAGCGGGAACACATCCCGATTTTCAGTTCTCATAAAGATAATGGCACATATTATTTTCTTATTTTACAGTTAGGAACCCATGTAAAAGCAGTTCACTTAAGGCAAATCTAAGCAGGAACAATTCAGTTATAATCATCCAGTGGTTTTCTCACACAGAAGGATACAAACACACATATATTTTTTAAGGCTCTATAGTGTGAGATAAGAACATCTTTGTGTCCAATGATGACAAGAGCAAGAGGCATTTCTGCTTTTGCTTGAGATTGGGCAACTGCATTTAACTGGTCTTTATATTTAGAGATGATATATTTGTGCCAACCCTATGAATGTCACCCCTTAAAAAAAAGGTCTGTTTCGATAAAACAGAACATGTAAACATTTATAAAGGACTACAACTGAAGCGGGCAGCCCAGAATTCCAACGTATCCTTTGTACTTAAAGATAACCGGTACAGTACTTACAGTTGGCCAGTCCAACAAGCCCAAACCAGAGGAGCAGGACCTTAAGCCCAGAAAGGTCGGCCATATCCAGGAATATGATGTGGCGTGAGACCACACGTCCTAGCGATGACAAGCAGCAGACATTCACACAGCGAAAAATAAAATAAAATAAAAATAAAAAATAAAATAAAAAAACAACAAACTTCAATACTAATATTTTTCGTTTAGTCTGGTAAGAAATAAAACCTATGCAACGTTTTATAATTTCCAAGCAGTATATGCTTTTTCTCTTGGCCGGGTCTTATCAGTCGACAGAGTTTCCTGGACTTGTTCCCCAAACTCTGAAGCTGGCGTACAACTCAAAGTCGAGCAAGACGATGATGTGTCACACTGCAGCTTAACCTCTATAGCTTTACCTTGTCAGGAAGTTTCATTCGAAGCCCCGCCACAGAGAACAGGAAGCTCTCTCTCATCTTAGCATCACATCTCTTTACACAATTAAACCCTCTGATTTACAAGAAAGAACAAATCTTCAAGGTTGAGGGTTTTGATGGCCAAATATTTTAGCATCACTATACCATTAGATCTTTAAAAGTGTGTTCTTAATGTGTTTTGTTTTTAATGTGTCCAAGTGATAGTAATACTGCAGCATTGCAGGAGAGGTATATATTGAGTATGTTGATACTGTCAATAAAGAGCTTTTAGTTTGACAACATGATGAGCCTCCTGACTGTTTTCACTCTACATGGAGCCAAAGAGAGATAAATACATGGCTGTCATGTGTTAAAACACAGACCAGAGCCTAGTTCCTCAATGCAGAAACAAGATACAACAATGATTATCTAATTGTCCTCTCTCACTCTAAAGAAAGAAAACGTGTGGCCGTCGGTTGCACAAGTGACTTCTCTTCTCACGCTCTCTCTACTGCATCTACTGAAAGCCATTTACTGGGTCTGTATTTTGGATCTCCGCAAAGTGGTTAATCTCGAACACTGTTTGATCAAGACATTGTGCCTCCGAGCCCGAAAAGATTCGCCTCTGTTTGCATGCATGAGGAAAAGGCGGATAAAAAAAGGGGTTAGACAGGAGAAGAGGGTCTCGCCGGGGAATAAGACGCTTTAGAGAACAATACTTACACACAGTGGGTGGCAGACTGATGCAGATGAGCATTAGCTGCTGCTGATGAAGCTGAATAAAATACTAAATAAGATACTGTACATATTTCTGTTGTATGAGATGTACTATATCATAAAACATTTAATCTAAATTAAGGTTCTTGCCACATTTATTTTTTTGCTATCCTCTACGTTTTAGTGTAATTATTTTTACTTTTATACATGTTTTACTTTACAGTACTTTTTTTGCGGCATGTCAACATACAAATAAAGCACACCTACTTTTGCTAATTTATTGACGATAAATTGTAGATTAATGATGGATTGCATGTGCTTTGCCCTCACCTCCAAGGGTTGCCACCTCTGCAGAGTCATTCAAACCGCAGTTAGACACTTGTTTCAACAGGCATATGACCAATGTGTCTTCATAGCTGACACATAATGTAATTGTTACTGTATATTGTGTTGCATAGGCTACTCTGCACTGTTTTAGCATTTGCCTTATTGTATTGTTTTTAATATAAAGCATGTTGTGACTCATGTCTGCAAAAAGCGCTATACAAATACATTTAGAAATGGAAATATGTAAAAAACAAATACATTCATTTTTTTGTGATTTTGCATGTCCACATCGAATGGTTGAGACTATGTGGGCCCGCCAGAATGTTGTTTACTTTATGATAAATAGTAGTCAATGGAGAATGACATACATATTTCATCTCATGTAGAAAGGTGTTGCGTGACCAATGTAAAACATTTAATGTGTCTATTTTAAGTGCTGTGTTTCAATAGAGGAATAAGCTGGGTGGTGGTGGTTGATCAAGAAATGTGTCATAAAACCACCATCCAAATGTCCTCACTTCCCTAAATGACACTTCTCTCAATTTAATCTGTTTCTATCATTCTTTGATAAACATGGTCATGTCAGAACACATATGCTTATGACATATTCCTCGCCCCCGTCAATACAGAGCCATGTAAAGAGAGTCACGCCATCTCTGTTCACTCCAATAGGCCGTTATAAGTACCTTAAAAAATATATTTGAAATGTAAATCGGTGAATTTATTGATTACAAAATATCTAAAAATGTTATACATAAAGTTATATATATGTATTCAAATTGCCCACCAAGCACTTCCTGGAACTTTTTTTGCCATAGGTTTTGCCTCTAACCATTGAAAAGTTTGAACTTTCGTTGGCGTAACGCTCTCTTTCCATGGCTCTGGGTCCAGAGTACATACAGTACAGTGGGTTGACCCAACTAGCAGAGCGGGTCAGGTTATGAAACAAAGCTAACACATGCTAACAACTTCCTGGTTCATGTAACTCTCTATGCAGAATTGTGCCATTGCCGCACAGAAATGCTCTGCAGTTCGTTGTCATGGCGAATAGTCCTCGACCTCTATCTCACACACACACGCACACAGCAGAGCCAAAGAGGAGAGCTACATGCGCTCTGATACTTATTTCCTGTGCTCACAGCTGTGACCACATGGAGGTGAAATAAAAGCGTCGCTAGTGATGCGCGTGCGTGAAGTGTGTGGGTATGTGCGTGCGTGTGTCTGTGTATGTGCACGCGCTTGTGGATGGGTGCGTGCGTGCGTGTACACGTGCGTGTGTGTGTGTAGGAAGTGTCGTCAACGTGTAAGCTCTCTGCATGGCTTGCCTGCATCTTGTGGTCTTGTGCCACCTCAAGGTTCCAGATATGGGTACGTTTGTTGTTCTCCCCAGCTTCAGATTCATATTCAGATTCAGCTCCTGTCTGTCTGTCTGCCTGTCTGTCTGTCTGTCTGTCTGCCTGCCTGATCGCCTGTCTGTCTGTCTGCCCGCCTGTCTGTCTGCCTGATCGCCTGTCTGTCTGTCTGTCTGCCTGTCTGTCTGTCTGCCTGCCTGATCGCCTGTCTGCCTGCCTGTCTGCCTGCCTGCCTGCCTGCCTGCCTGTAGCAGCTCTGCTATTGCTCAGAGGTACACTCCCCAGACACGCTCTAGCATCCCCCACAACACAAAATGGCCGCCTCCGTTGGCTGTTTACGTGGGAAAAAACAACTGTGCACCAACGTGTCATGTGGCAGTGAGGGCAGGAACAGAGGGGTTGCCCCCCTCCCCCAAAATCGAGGAGTGCACCTTAAAAGGAATACTTTAAATAATAATAATATTATATAAAGGCATATATACACACACACACACACACACACAATATAATTGAACAAAACTGGCACTCCCATCCTTCCATGGAGAATGTAATAACATTTGCCTGATACTATACTGTCACAATACAATACAGTACAGTCCAATAAAATACCACACAATACAACACAACACAACAGTGGTTCTCAAACATTTCAACTCGCGACAAAATCACAGTGTCAGACTAGCGGCCCCCGCTATCCACAGAGGTGGTAAAAGCATAACAGTATTATTTCATAGTATTGCAATATAGGTTAGTAACAGAATACATCACAGTAATGTTTAAACTGTACTATTACAATTATGGCTAAAATATTCTATTTCTAAGCATTTTTCAATGTTATTAAAAATAATTTTGTGACCCCCTCCTCTGTGTCTCGCGACCCCCCAGGGGGTTACGACCCCCACTTTGAGAACCACTGCAATACAATACAGTCGCTAGAGGATCATCCATGGAAAGGTGGGAGACCATTTTCCTTCCAGCAGCAGGCTGTGACAGTTGACGACGTTAATACACAAGCTGTCATTCTTCAGTGAAGTTGAAGTCACGCAGTGACACATCAGTATATCGTTTTAATGTGCGCAAATTATCGGTTCTGTATGTACAAAATGCTTTTCAACAGCTGGTGTAGCTTCTGAAAGCATTTCAGTGCACTTCCACTTTTAACACGTTTTCATTACATGCTGTTAGTAAAACTTATAAGAGCGGGGGATTTTAATGTTTCAATGTAATATTTCAATGTAATTTACATCATCCTTTTCAAAGAGCTTTTACCAGAAAAGGTGGGGGGGGGTTGGCCGAACCTTTTTGCCGTCTTTCTCACTTCCTCTTTGAGTTCTTCCTGTTTCCAGACACACACTTTTTTTTTCCCTCTCGATCATTTATTAATGATAAGTGTTTACTGCAGGTCAGTTTAAACCAAATAACATTTTAAAGCTATGGTATGTCAAATTATTTTACTGTACAATCAGTTTTACCAGCATACCTTCAGGACCCCGTCTGCCCACCAAAGCACCTTCATAATTCACAATCTGTGTGAAATAAATACTTTTTAATAGTTTTTCCACTAATGGCCACTGGGGGGCAATGTGGTTTCACATTTAATGCTTGACGTTCTCCCCTCTCTCTCTCTCTCTCTCTCTCTCTCTCTCTCACACACACACACACACACACACACACACACACACACACACA
>JAODUE010009575.1:0-28234 GCA_027564755.1 Amblyopsis hoosieri | reverse complement strand
TTTATTTAATAATTAATTTGTCATATTTCCCATCTGATATTTTGGCCCAACATCTGCCGGACAAAGTTACACGTGATTACCAGTAGGCCTACTAAACTGGCAGAAAGCATATGATGTTGCACAATTGTCTATAAATTACCCAGAATCACACTATTTCGGAAGCTCTACGCAACGAAATTGACCATTCAAAACTAAAACAAAAAAATGGCGATAATACCACAGACCGTGGTATTGGGGCACCCTTAATCACCGCAAGGACAAAGCTATGGGTGACGTTACAGAGGGTTTGTCTATTTATTTATACAGTCTATGTTAAACACACACACACACAACCTCAAATGGATGATACTTAATTTTGAATGATATATTTTATGAAATTTTACACTTACTACTTGAATATAAATGACTTGAATTTGCATACACTCCAGCTAATGAATATGTGTAGCTGTGTTAGTAATGAGCAGGTGTTACCTGAGGAGACCAGTCCAAACAGGTAACAACTCGGTGTTTAGACCAGTGTTCATCGTAGAACAACCTGCTGTAGGACAGACTGGTCCCCCCAGCCAGGTCCCTGGGACGACACAATCAAGACAAGGGTCAAAGGTTAATTCATGATTAAGCCAGACACCAATTAAACCTACATAGTGAGTGCTGCACCCAAACAAACATTGAATACTATATTATGTAAATCATATATATTACGTAAATAATATAGTGCATATGCATGAGACTCAGGGTGAACATGTGAGTGGTGTTTGTATCTGTAAATGTTCAGACAAAATTAATAATTTTCCACAAAATACTGAGCTGTCAACACACAGACGCCATTGTTTCTTTTAAAAAAACACTTAAAAAGGACAAAACTCTAATTACAATGTACTGGATTTGTATCGATGCGTTCACACAAAACAGTAATGGACCTGTCAAAATATATCTTTCTGTCATTGTACATAAATAATACAACTCTGACTAATTATGAAGTCCTATTCATTTTCTACACAATAAAGTGCAATAAGTGGTCCAAGCTTAGTGCTGTGCTGCTTTCAGCCACAACAGAGTGTTACTCAGCCCAGCCGCTCAACTAATCCCTCAAACTAAAACTTTGATGACCTCGCCGATTTGGGACGATAAGACAATGTGCTCACAGTTGCCGGTTCAAAAGCGCATTAAAAGCCCCTATCAGGGCCCAGAGGAGCTTCTGAGCGGTGACATCACTGGGAAGACATGTGTTGTGCAGCACCCAGGAGCTCCCAGGGCCCTGCAATGACACCATGGGCATGACTCAGTTTCAGCACGTCTTGCCTCTCAGCACGCACGCACACGCACGCACACGCACGCACACGCACACACACGCACACACACACACACACGCTGGAACATTGTTTCCTACTGTACACTTTCTCCATTGGCTGTCCTCCTTTGAACTAGAGTTTTAAAGGCTGATATAATAACGATAGTTTGGAGCCAGAAAAAGACAATAGGCCAGTCAAGTATGGTGGTATTTTATAATGTGAGATTATTTTTCTAATTATTTTTTACAAGCTTTTCTATTAATTATAATTATTTACGTTATAGTGTAAAATTTAAACTAAATTGTATAATTCTCACATTATCTGTCTCAGTGAAACAAACTCGTACTTGAGATACATTAGGAACAATTTACCATCACAGTGCTTCATTAAGCTTTTACAGGCATTTTGTAATAGTGGTGTATATCTGGATCTGGTGGTGGGCCTTTTTGGCTTGCTATTCAACTTTGGCCATTATGGCCATTGGACCTTAGTTGTGCTATAGACATTTAACGGCTTGCCAAATACTGTAACAACCATGCTTGATTTAAATATAAATGATCCCAGGTACACAATTAATGACCTTGACTTTGTGTGCATGTATGGAGCCTGTAAAAGGTGATTTAGCCTACGTGACCGGTGGTCTGTGCAGCTATCGGCCACTATCGGAGCCAGGTTCTGCCGATACAACGAAAACGTCCTACTGATGGCGATAAATCGGCCAAACGGTTAATCGGTCGAAACCTACTTTTGACTGACAATTTTGTCACACAGTGGTTCACAACCTGTCTGACCTATGACCTTCAACGTTTCAACAATAAAACAAAAAAGAAAACAAAACACTAAATGAACGAATAAATAAAGATGTTGAGGACAAGCACGTAATATTATTTGTATGTGTATTTACATTCATTTAATATCTGTATTATATTGCCTTGACCTGTAGTAAAGGCATGCTCAGCCCCCTACAGTAGTATTAGGGGGTACCTACCCCTCCTTATCCTCCAGGTCTCGGCCGCTGTAGTCAAAGTAGATGTCGCTGTCCTCGGCCAGGGCACGCTCCATCACACGGATGCTGCAGTCAAAGAAGCTCTGGAAGTCAGACGAGTGCAGAACCTGCTGACGCTCCTCCTCCGTCAGCTCCCGGAGCACCGGGAACGGGCCGGCTGGCACCAGAAGACCAGGGTGGTACCAGAGGACCAGGGTGGCACCAGAAGACCAGGGTGGCACCAGAAGAAATGTAATGCAGGAAGAAGAACAGGCTCAAAGTACAGTTCACAACAATGAAACACTGTAAAATACATCACCATTGCATGCTGAATGACACATTGTAGATACCTTAAACCCTGGTGATGTTAGAGTGGCTACCCCATAGTATCACCCCTTCCCTACCCCTCCCCTTATAGGCTCAGACCCTTTTCTACCCCTAACCCTATATTCTCATATCCTTCCCTACCTCTCCCCCTATATTCTCATAACCTTCCCTACCCCTCCCCCTATAATCACACACCTTATTATTGTGGACACCTGTTTTTCAAAATAAACAATGAGCTGTGGTGGACATTTGAGATGATGTGAGTGCTAATGTAAAATGAGGTTAGTATCTACTGTACTGTATCTAATGTAAGGACTGTAACATGTGACACCTTGGGTCACGTTGTGAAGTGATTGCACTGTATTCTCAGTGTGTTGTATGTAAATAATACGGCAGGTTGGAGCTTTTGAGTAAGTAAACACCAGAGAGGGCTTTGATAAGGACAGTAATAAAACATCACTGTGTTAAGAAAGACCTCGGATCTGCTCGCTGCAAGTGTTTTGCACCGTAACGTGTCACATGTGACCTAACTTGGATCACAACCAGAGTCAAGCGGCAGGGTACGAATAAAGTACAAACATGTTTTCTAATAAAACAGAACGTGGTAAACAAGGGACAAAACAAAGCCTTATGAGCGGCCCGGCTGCCTTTGAACGTAATGGCCGCGCAGCTTGGCGTCCCGTTTTTATGTCACTGTCCCCCAAACCCCCTCACACACATGCACGCCATCTCACACACGCACACTAAACACAGACCCTCACTCTGGTCCTTGACTTTGATCCCCCCAACGACCCCCTTTGTATTCCTTATGCCTTGTCCAAGAAAAGTCTAGAATGAATCAAGTGGCAAAGATGAAAGGCCTGACCGTCTAATAGGCCGGGACAGATGACTCTGTGTGTGTGTGTGTGTGTGTGTGTGTGTGTGCGCACAAAGGCATCTGTTTATGTGTGGTGGAACCTATTCGTTCCTCAACACACAGTGAATCAAGTGTTTTTGTACACGTGTACCTGTCTTTCTGTTGTTTGTCTGTTGTCTGTGTGTTGTTGTTTTAATCGTCCCTTTGCATTCAGCACACACACACGCGCCCCTCTCTTCTCTGGCCACTTTGAAGTGTGTGCGTGTGTGTGTGATGGCATGGGCGGGACTGAAGTGACAGGTTTTTCATCAGCGCTGACCTCATCATCTGATAAGCTGGACGTGCCCTGACCTCCAGTCAGCCCCCCCCCCCATCTGATACCGCCACTGCCTGGCAGGGGTCACACGCGAAGGGCCCGCGAGTCGTCACACTCTGGGACAGATGAGGGGAACGAGAGGCTCTATGGGAACATTACTTACACATAAACATACACACAATAGTCAACACCGAACAAGGGCTGGTATACCCTACTAGATTTATGCCCGACCTATTCCACGCATTAAAGTTATTCAAGAATCTTCCGGAACGCTCTTTGACGGCCAGATTACTGACGCCTGTACCCTGATGCGAAGGCTTGTGGATGTCGATGTATCGTGCATGGGGAAGAAAAAACAGAAATATGTAACCGAGGAACTGAGTGCGTTTTAACATTCGTGCCGGGAAGACGCCTAGTCTCGCCGAGCCCGTCCGCCACAGTTCTATTCCAGCCATCAACTGTACCCCCCCCATCCATCTCTCACACCTTCCTTCGCTTCCTTGCTGTCATCGTCGTCCTGCTGGTCGGACTCCGGGCCGGGCTTCACAGCCATCATCTCTTCATCGTCCTCCTCCTCCTCTACTGAGAGACAGGATGAGAGAGAGAGACAGAGAGAGAGAGAGAGAGAGAGAGAGCAACAACAGATGTGCCAATTTTCCTTCACCTCTCGCCTGGTGCAAGCTAGCCCCCCCCCCCCCACACACACACACAACCTCACCCCCCCACACTCCTAAATAATCACTCCCAGAAGTCCCACACCTCAATCTCTTTTTCACACGCACACACACACACAAACATATATAAACATAAACACAGATATACACACAGCCAAAATCTCACACACAGACCTACATACAGTGCACACACACACACACATGCACAGAGACCTGCCGTACTTGAGTCTGTTGATGAACACTTTATTCTTCCTCATACACCCCCCCCACACACACACACACACACAATGAAGTGCCTCTGAGTGTGTGCATATTCCACCCACACGCTCACCTTTGACCCCCAGCAAAGAGATCCAGTAGTGTGTGTGTGTGTAAGAGAGAGAGAGAGAGAGAGAGAGAGAGAGAGAGAGAAGGGGATTCCCTGTGCATTCCCTTCTAATCAGCCTTTACAAATATCCTCAAGTTTCCCCAGGAGTGCCTGGGCCCTTGGTGTCAGGGTAGGAAAGAAGGGCCACTGTCAGAACAACCACCTGTTTGCATTGGTCGTCAGTCTCTCTCTCTCCCCAGGCTGTGTTGGTAACCCTCACCAACCCCTCCACCCCTCTAAACAGATGGTAGTGGAAGGGCAAGGCCCCTCTCCAGAGACCTCTTAACACTCTGTCACCCCGACCAGACACCTGCAGCCTGCCAACAACTCTCTCTCCCTCTCTCTCTCTCTCTCTCTCTCTCACACACACACACACACACACACACACGCACACAGAGGGCTGTAACCCGCGGTGCCAGGGGTGGCGAGGGGTTAACTGGCGTGGGGTCGCCTTGACAACAGTTGCTCAGTTCGGCGGGAGGAAGTGACTACATCACACCCTCGGCCGTGCCGTCTCGCACACACGCACGCACAGACATAAATCGAAAATGTGTGCGTGCGCCATTGTGGTTTCATTTTGTCAAGTACACATGCACATGCAAATGCATGCACATGCACTCACACACACACACACACATCAGGGTGTGTTTAACTCGGTGGGAGAGGGCCCTGGGGCATTGTTAAACCACTGGCTGAAGGACTCTCTTTACAGCGGATGAACTGTCCATTTATAAGCAGGACTCCCCATAGCTCTTAATGAACTCAACACCCTGTCCTCATAAACACACACACACACACACACACACACCAAATACTGCTAATTTGTTAGATATGGCCCGAATCTGGCTTATGCAATAATACTCAATAGAAAACCCTGTTAATAGTGTAATAGTATAGTTGTAACAATACACACGATGCATTTTGATTTAGATGTCATGGTACAATTCCATGTCCCATTCTTTATGCACTGCCATATTTAATGCTACACAGAAACACACTGAATACATTCTGCCTCAAGCCCTCCCACTCACTGAGTGGCAGCCACATGACTTAGCTTGTCCAATAGGAATTGCAGAAAGGAGGAGTCATGAGAGAGTGCAGGGAATCTGTTTTGAAAGCTTTTGTTTTACTTGTTTATATAATGCTTTCATGTTACACACCTGCTTAATATTGAACTGGAAATGTGTCGTGTTTTTCTTTCTAGAATATACAGCGTGCGTTACATTGCAGTGAATACACCCAGTACATTCTAGTCTGTATCAGTAGCTACAGTACATCTCCCTTCTCCAACCTGAGTTATATTTAGGAGAATCATTTATCCAAACAAAGTACAGGTACCACCACAAAGGTATGTCGAGGGTCAAACCCAGGAGCTTTTGGGGAAGAGACACTAAATTATGCTAATTTATGTTCTAAATAAATATTCAACACATGGCAATGTGAATAGTTAGCAGCCTCTGAGCTGCCAGCACACACCAGAATCTACCAGGAGAACAGTATCCACTTTGACACACCCCTGATTTACCTCCCAATAGTCAATTTTTTTACGGAATATGTTCCGTGTAAAACGTCAGGTCCTCTTCGCAACCTCTCCAAGGAACAGTCACGAAGGTGCGAGATGCCTGTAATTCTCTTTTAAGAGAAATGCGCCGCCAACATTCAATAGTGCTCCGTTGTCCTGCGTTGACCTTACGTGACCTGGCCGAGGAGAGGAGCGCTGACGGGAGGAGCACCAGGAGCAGGAGGAGGGCCCCATTGAGGAGCGGTCAAACCATCAACCCCCGGACCACAGGACTCTGGAGCAAGGCAAACGTGATTCATGGCCCATTTGTTACCTCACTGCGGAGAGTCCCAAGCAGAGGTATCGCAGCAGTAACTGCCAACGGTCGTGTATCATGTTGTTCTGTCACGCTTTCCCGCCAAAAATATCCCAGCTATTTCCTCCTCATGGAAATTCACAAAGATTTCACTTTTGCCTGTGCTCTGCTGCCAAAAAAACATTCTGGGAGGGATGAAAAATGTTGTGGCAAATGATTCTGGAAAAGAGGACTATGCTACATAACAAAAAACCTCACGTAAAACACACACACACACACACACACACACACACACACACACACACACAGGCACTACAGGGATTGCTGCATAATGACAGAATCTGAAATCTGCAAAGAAAACAAAACTGATGGTAAATGAAAAGAGACAATCTCCCTGTGTGTGTGTGCGCACGCGCGCGCGTGGGTGTATACTCTTTAAGTACCTCTGCACTTTGCTTTTCTCGCCTCATTCCAGCCACGGGATGCTTCCTCTTTTCACCTGCCGCTTAATACCGCGACTCACTGCGGGACAACGGGTTAACCGGTATCCTCCCTCTCTCTGCGGCGGGGGTCCACCTTGATGAAACTCAGCACGGGGGTTTGTATTTTTAGTTGACTACAGCGCCGGGCTAAAGATAGCCTCGCTGGCCCTGCCCAAGCCAAGCTAGCTAGCATGGCTCACTGCCTCAATCTGGCACTGACTGCTAACTCATGCTGGCCCGGGCCCAGCCAATTCACCGATGCTCGGCAGGTTATGTACACACAGAGATTCAAATTGAAAACACACACACACACACACACACACAGAGGAAGAAAGTGTGGATTTTATATGGGGTAATATTTAGTGTTGCACTTCTACTAATGTCATACAAATGAACACACAGTATGTAGGCTACTAGTAACTGTTTACTTATTAAAGGTAAGTGATTGCAATAGACGTTTATGTCAAATTCTGATAATATCTCCACAAAATACGCCTGATCTGTGTGCACGCTGAAAATACACAGCACTATCCCAGCCTTGGCAATGTGTGTTCAGTTTTGGGGGGGCGGCATTTTGTTTTGATGAGTTCAAATATCAACAATCTCCAGGATAACTGACTCCAGCTTAAAGTGTAGTCATGTGTGACTAAGCTATCCAGTTGGGTTGATTTATAGTGATTAAAGAATAATAATAATAAATATAAAATTCTAAAGTAATAATTGTAAAGAAATTATCACAACTGAAATGTACATGGAAAACCTACTGCATTATAGTTATCTAACGGTGCTAACTAAGGTATAGATAATGTACTGTACTTCTGTGGACATCACATCAGTTATAATGCCCGTGTAAAAAGTAAAAATGTTCGCTTTCTATTTTGAATGTGTTGTATTTGTAGTCTGTGTACAATGTTCTCTGTTTTCTAATTGGATCCTGAGTCTGAACTGAAATAAAAAGTGCATTTGACAGCCGCTAGCTCACAGCTAACTAGCCTTTGGATATAATTACATAGAGATAGTGGTGTGTCTGTGCATGTAGCATACCCCATACTGCATTCTTGCTGCTGCCACATTCACTTTTGGGCACCACAGACGGCGAAGGCACCAATGTGTTCACATTTGTTCCATTCAACAGTGATCAAAGCCACACAATAGCTCTTATTCTACATCCTGTCCAGGCTAAGTGCTAGGCTGCGCTGGGATGTGCTAAAGCACGCTCGAAGCAACTGCTGCAGTTATCAAACAGAACTGCGGGGTGTGCGTATGTTGGCGTTCGTGTGTGAGGATGATATCGCTGGCGGCAGGATGAGATGAGGCCTGTGTTTGTCATCTAATCGTTTTTTTTTTTGTTTTCGACCAGAGTTGCCGAGCCTGTGGCCAATATGGAGGTGATTACACAACACACAACACAGACTCAGACTTGATAGAGCTTACGCTTCCTATAGAGGACTATTTGTATCAAACACAGAAGGAGATATTAGTGTTTTGAGGTGGAAGCTTAACACAAGGGCCCAAAAGATCCCACGCACAGGGATCCACAAATGAACCTTCTCGCTCTCACGCACACACGCACGCACGCACACACACACACACACACACACGCACGCACGCACACATACACACACACACACACGCACACGCGCACGCACACACACACGCACAGACAAGTTCGCAGGGGTTCTGAGAGGTTGTGTGTAGAGAGACCACAACATAGAGCTGCACAGTGAAGTAGGAGGAAGCGAAAGGCAACTTGAAAGGCTCCTCTAATGTGGCCCTGGCACGACACACACACACGCACACGCACTGCTGCAATGACGAGACTGTGACAAACACAACACTTAAACAAAGAGCGCATGCACACACACACACACACACACACACACACACACACACACACACACGTGCGCCACATTGAGTAAATCACCGTATTTAAAATGACATGCAGCATCTCTGGGGAATTATTTTACTTTTATTTGCTCCTAGAGCAACATACTCCTTGTTACCAGATACTGAAACTTTTTTGTTTTTTTAAACACTATTTTTGTATGTAGGAAACAATGATACAGGGCTAAATTAATGTATGTAATCTTCTATCTAAAATAAGCTTATCGAATGAAATAATATTATTTTACAGTCAACTTAAATACTGAAATGTCTCCTACTACTAATGAAAGAATGGGGGGTAGTTCCAGGAACATTGCATAGCTTTTCTCAAACCATAATGGGTTCAGCAACTGTTTCAACCTGCAACCAACACTAGATGCAGTCTTCGGTCCTGGGCTGGGAGTTATATTTCCACCGTTTGGGACCTACAGGTGCAAGATAATTCTCGTACAGGTCCAATGGTTTAAAACAAGCCTCCGGTAGCTTTATTTAATAATTACGTTTCTTTTCATGTACAGTGAATATAATTTGTTCGACCAGTCATGGTGCCAGATAAGCTTATGAAGCAAACCAAATTTTTTTCCTAGGTGTGACAAATGGCCTAGTATAAATTAGAAAGCGTCGCTTTCACACAGAAGTATATGAGAATGTAAAACTTTCAAATATATTCCTTGGTACCCAAAGGTAGTCATTTTGTGGCATAAAAAAAATAAATCGAATCCCTCTACCGATGCATCATACTTTCCTCTACTGTCCCAAACTACATCTACATAAACAATAATAATGCAAACAAATGTATGCTAAAAGAAATGTATGTATACGAAGAGATTAACTCTACTCTCTTCAATTTCACATGTCACCGCATACACACACACACACACAAATTCAGCAAGCTAATGGCCACAAGAGGATTTATATTAATTTGCCTCCTCACCGCATTTCCCCACACTGATCAAACAGGGCCTGTGTGTGTGTGTGCACTGTGTATGCCGCCGTATACACAGTGCACACACACACACACACAAATGTGCGCGCGTGCCCACACATAATCAGCTCTCAATGATCCTTCTGCTCCAGGGCCTGGGGGGTCTGCGGTGGGCTCTGCTCTCTGTGCTGTGGGCACCGAGCTGGTAGACCTCCTCTCCCTGCTCTCTAGCAGTGCCAGCCAGGCCTGGAAGCAGACCAGACCCACATCTTTAAACCGGGGCCATCGCGCTACGCTGAGCCATGGTCTGCACCCGGCCACAAGGCCCCCGGATTACATTCATGACCTCAAACTTTCCAAACTGTCACAATCACAGGCAGAGAGAGACAGACAGAGAGAGAGAGAGAGAGAGAGAGAGAGAGAGAGAGAGAGAGAGAGAGAGACAGACAGACAGACAGAGAGAGAGAGAGAGAGAGAGAGAGAGAGAGAGAGAGGTGAAAAATCACTACAGTCAAATAAGACAATACTTAATATCTGTCAGGTAGGTAGAGAGTGTGCGTGCGTGTGTGCGTGTGTGTTTGCGTGCGTGTGTGTGTCTTTAAGGGATGGTGGTTTCTGCCACATGGGAGATGATGTTGATGTTTACTTTGGTTTTAATGAAAGATGGATAGACAGAAGAATAGTACTGACTGGCAAGCTGACAAGCTAAATGGGCTAGCCTATCTCCTGTGATCTAATGAAAAGGCCAGTTGATTGAAATATAAAATAACAATATAAGAAATCGACTAAATCAACAAATATAATACAGTAATGCCACAAATAAATACCATTATCAAGTGTACAATATATAACAACAATACACAGCTCCCAAAGCCAACATAATCATTCAAATGAACTCTCAAGATGTCAATTCCTAAAGCACGTTTGAGATTAATTGAAAAACCGTTAACTTAAATTACCATAATGTAGCTTTAATTCAATACTCACTCCTAATAAAAATCTGCTACTCTTTAGTTTGAGAGTTGCAGGTGCTTTAAGACTATGTGCCAAGAGTGCCCCCTGCTGGATATTTGCATTACAGCACGCCACCCGTCAGCCAACCATTACATAGGTTATAAAATATCATTTCAATCAGCTGTCTGATTCATTTTTCATTTTCTAGAGAAAGATTTTTTGTTTTAAAGCACAGTATTAAAGTAAGGAAAAATTTGGAAAACTTGGCATAGAAGCAGTTTACTACAAACACTAGAGCATTTCCACAAGCCTTTACCCCCAACACACACACACACACACACACACATCACCACCTGACCCTTCCCAAACAGCCCCCGCACACACACACACACACACACACACACACACACAATAAAATCACAAGTTAGCCAAGCAGTGAACTCTCAAATTAAACCCACGGAGTCAGAAAGCACCTCGAAGAACAAGACAGACCACCCAAGCAAATGCGCCATTTTATACACTTATGAAAATGCAACAGTGGGGGAAGGCCCTTGTCAAAAGGTTCAACTAATTACGAGAGGAGGATGGCAACAGAAACTATAAACTGGAGGAAATAATTAAAAATAAAATACATGTAATAATATTCCCTGTGCTCACAGTGCACGTCAGATGGCAAATATTATTTGTAAGATGGTCTTTTATTTCTGACATGGGGAGAGGAGGAGGCCATGCATCTTATTATATAGTGGTTGCAGGGGAAAATAGCAATAATGTGTGACTTGCGGTACACACGGTGAAAGCTATATGTTTCTTTGGATAGCAGACATTTCTTTACAAGTGCAAGTTTGTAGAGCACAACAAAGTCTTGATAAACCTAAATATTTATGTTCCTAGAGAAAGGAGCAGAAAGTGTGTATGTACTGCTCATATTTCCATTGTTTCATTGTGTATACTGTATATATATATATTATTTATATTCATGTATATCTATATAACATTTGTTTCATACTGATTGAATATAGGCTTTAACAAACACCTTCTATTCTGTTCTGCAGGCAGGCTGAAAAAGAAACTACAGCCGAGTAAAACACTTCCATATGTCGGCATCCACAGAGTGCACACATAAGTTTTAACACACCCACAGTGTGTGTGTGTGTGTGTGTGTGTGTGTGTGTGTGTGTGTGTGTGAGTTATCTGTGTGTGTTCTGATAGGCACCCCATGACACAGTCAGGTTATTTTGTTTTCAGTACAAATACACGTTTCTGGATTCAGTAAAAATGCCTAGAGGTACGACCTACAATCTCAAGTGGATTGAAGGCCTCAAACTCATAATGTTCAAACCAAATACTACATTACTGTTCACATTATGCTGTGAACCAAACATCAGAACATGATTTACAACAGGAAGTAACCTTTAACAATCATGTATAATCTACTCTTATTTTTAGTTGAGAAGCATGATACATGTTTTTAACATTATAATAGCCTTACAAAGAAACAAATAGATATAAATATAATGTGTATGATTTAAGACTAGCCTAATCTGTTCTCACATAGGCCTAACATATTTACGGCAGCCTCAACAGTACTGTACTGCTAGAACTGATTTTACTGTTACAGTATGTAGAGGGGAGAGAAGTAGTTCTAAATTGTCCAAAATACAATGAAATCTTAGTATTATAATGTAATTAAGACAACATACTGTAGATTTCACCGTTTGACCCTAAATACTAGATTTACATTCTCACAAAATTCTCAGTTTAACCCAGAGGTCTTTTCTTACATTTACATTTTTGGAGAAAAATTGGTTTGGGATCAAATAATTTGGAGGACTCCCGGCAGTACCTCTGAGAATTCCCTAGGGATCCCGGACCCCCTGTTGAAGACCTCTGGTTTAACCAGTGCAGAACCTGTCAACACATATGACACAGTTTAGCATTAGTAAATTAAACCCCAGGATTTATAAAATAGCAGATAGTCTAATTCACCGTGTTTAGCACATTTACAGGATAAGGCAGAGATTGACTGGAGTGAATGTGTGTTTGTGTGCATGTTCCTGGGTGTGTGCATCCGGCCAGTTAGTCTCTCTCAGTTTAGGACTTGAAAACAGGCCTTCTTGCAATTAAGGGCCATTAGCAGTTCACCACAAGTCAAAAGAAAGCCTCTTACCACAGTAAATATACTGTACCGCGGAGGTGAATCACTGAACTACTGTATGCTCACCCTGCGGAGACCCTGAAAACTAATGGGCCAGAGCCTACTGGATAGGAGGCGCAAGGGATATTCCCGTATATGTACGCACGCACGCACGCACACACACGCAATCACAAACACTGCTGTGAACTTTTAAACCTAAGGCGGTTCTGCAGAGTTAGCATAATGTCATTACACGTGGACACACAGGCACGCACACACACACACACACACACACGCGCGCGCGCACACACACACACACATACAGAAGAAAAAGACATACAGTAATGGCAGATAATCATCATTTTATTGACTGCTTACAATTTCTACTGTAATGTCATAGCTGCTGTCTATAAGAGCCAGACCATCCATAGCCTACACTACACACACACACACACACACACACACAGACACAAACTGCCTCTCCACTCCCCCTGCATCATACTCCGCCACCTCGCTCCATTGTTCTGTCTCCGTGTGCCCCAGTGAGCCAACTCACCAGCAGAATGTGCACATTTATGAGCACAGCCAGTGTGCATACGTAGCCCAACCCGGGCATGCGTCACGCCCAGGCCGATGCACGCAAGAGCATACGAGCATGGTACAAGTACACACACACGCACCCCTCCACAACCCCCTCAAACTACAGTCGCACACACACATTCAGTATTATGCACAAGGCAAGGGAAAACCATATATGTGCTTACAAACACACACAAACACACACACGCACACCTACACACAGGAGCAGCTACTGATCAATATCTGTAGAGTAAAAGAAGCACTGTAGCCGTTAGCATGCTATCCTAATGTTGTTTATAGCAGAGTTGGTTTGGCTGGAGTAGCGAGACCATGAAGGGAAGAAAAAAAGAACCCCTACCACCCATAGCATCTGTCAAAACTGGAGAATTCACACTCCAGTCCTCACACTCATTGCCAGAACTGTCCCTGATAACATTATTCATAATTGGTAAGCTTTTAGTATTATCATAATATGCTTTCATGTTTTTGTTCATGTAGAAAACTAGCGGACTGTTTATTCAGTAATCCAAATGTAGACAATATACTATTAATGTCAACAACGACCCTGAAGGGAACACGGATTCCACAGGCACCGGAACCGACTACCAATGAGATTACATGGCCGCCATGCAATCACACAGCTCCCAGCAGCCAACCTCTGCTGCCCTGGCAACTCTAGTACACACGGGTATGAACTACCAAAATGCACCAAGACACAGACGATTGTTTGACCTCAGCACGACATGTTGCTATACAGTAACACACGAGGCTACTCCCCCTGCTGTATTGTCCCTGCCAGGCCACAAGCCTGCCCATTCATTGCCCCATATAAAATCCTGTAAATGGCTGGAGCCAACCGTGGCTGGAGCTAATCTGCTTGACTGACACAATGGATGCTTGGGGACGTGGCCGATCACTGAACACTCAACATGGTGATTAATAGGGGGAGGAGAATTGGTAACGGAAATGAAGACTCCATTATGTGACTTTTAATGAGAGTCACACACACTTCGTGGGGAGATGATGAACACAAACCCCTGTGTCACAGATGAACACCACCGACCAATGCAGACGCAAAGTCAAACCCAGTCAATGGAATTTGACTTGATGTGATTTGATAAAGATTGACTCATGACACATGAGCCTGTGTAGTACACACACACACACACACACACACACACACCAGCCATCCACCCAGGCCAAATAACAGGTCAAGAGTTCATGAGGATACAAAAACCTGAGAAAATCCCTGAGTCATCAATGATTATGATGAGACCACAAATGTGCTCCCTTTCACACACGCACACACACGCACACACACACGCACACACACACACACATATAAAATACCGTATTTTTTATTTTAAATACATGAAGTATATATAATACTTTATTATTATGTATTATAATACATAATATATGAAGCAACATTACAATAAGTATTTAATTGACATGGACAGAAATGTCGTAACTAAGCCACATGAAACCTTAAATTGTATAATTTTATTACACGCTATTCGTGCAATAAATGCTAAGTCATGAATTTAGATATAAATGTTTTTTAAGTACTACTGAGGGGATGGAGTGGAAGAGAAGGATGGGTGGATGGTTGTTTTATGTTTGTAGGGATCTGCTTTGTATTGTTTTATATGCTGCTACAGTATACTACTGTATGTAATTTATGACTTTTTTTATTGCTATATTTTATATCTATCTATCTATTATTCTACTCATTTCACTCATGTATTGTTATGGAAGATAAGATAGCTAGCATCTTCTTTGTTATGACCTTCTAGAGGAGGTGCACAATCACTCACACAATAACGGGATGCATGTTGTGTACTGCTAAACGTTACACACCTGGCTACTGTGTGCAGACACATACTGGGTACACAACTGCACACAAACCCAATATACTCCTGGTCTCTGCGTTGCTACACCTCTGGACAAGCCATTCGTCCTCCGGAGAGAAATAAATTATACGTGTGCCTTTTCTCCATCTTTTCCAGGAAATGCCCACTTCAACATGGCCCCCTTCCCACCCCTCAAGCAGATTACACAGAACACTTTGGACTGCGTCACAAAACCAGGCAAGCATCCAGAAATTAGGGAGACAAGGAGGAGAAGGAGTAAAAGTAGAAGGAAGTAATAGAGGGAAGGATTGCAGATAAATTAAAGGTGTAGCAAGTAATTGTACGCTAACTTACTTTTTAGTTAAATTCCCCAAATACGGTGTTTCCCTGCAGTCCGCTAGCTTACCGTTCTCTGGGCGTGCTGAGAAAATGATCCTGTTATTCTACACAGCCCTGACCCTAGCCTTCACAATGCATTTCCAATGTGTGGGGCGGAGCTTCTGAGGGAGCGCCCATATGATGGCATTGAAGGGAGAGGTGCTTTTGTTTTGATTTCAGTACGCAGTTAGCAAGCATTCTGGAGAATGACGATCAAAGAACTGAAAAGAGAAAGTACACACAGAATACAGAGAATGCATGGAGGGAAAACAGCAAGGGTAAATAAAAAAAAGCCAAGTCCACAGTTCCTCCTCCCCCCCCCCTCTGAATAAATGCATTATGAATACAAGGATGCCTGGTTGGAGTGGCCATGAATTTGCTTCGTTCACCATTGGACTGCGGCGATGGCGACAAAAAAATGGGGCCTTGAACACATGTAAACCAGTGGGGGGTGGCCCACCGCAGTGATATGGCTATGCCATGTCCCCACACACACACACACACACACACGCACACATCATAAATACACCACAATCCTCAACTTTGTATGCATTATTAAGGCACACACACAATACCTGTATGTACAGTATACAAGCATGTACAAAGGCAGCTGCAGACCAGATACAGTATTAAAGCACTCTATCCCTCTGTACAATCTCTCTCTCTCACACACACACACACAAAGGCGTTCATCCTTTCTAGCCCACTTCCTACACCGCCCTCCTTCCATCTCCCCCGGCCAGCTGGCAGCCATGTGACTATGGAGGGATTTCTACTTCCTGTTTCCTGTCATTATAATAGATGGTGTGGAGCGGGTTCCACACCATCTCCCTGGCTCCTGAACGCAGCTCAAGCAGAGAGACATGCACCAACAGCTAGCATTAACTCTGGTGGTGGTCAGCGCTAGCGCCACGACATATTATGTGACATATATTTCTATTAGGCTTTCATTTGTGATACAGCACAATAAAAACCTGACATGAAACAGTTGGTAATGTCTTGGTTTTCACTGTGATTACATTTAAACCACTCTGCTCTAAGCCGATAACCTGCTGTAGTTGTTAGTTTACAGGCACTAGTGGGATTGGTGAAGTACATTTAAATGAAAAATACAGATACTTGTAACTACCGCCCCCCCCCAACACACACGCACACACACACACACACACAGTTTTGTTAGCAATGGAGGGACATCGATGAAACATTGCCAACTATGTGTGTACTGCATGTGTATGTGTGTGTGTGTGTGAGGGCGCATGTGCGTCTGGCCTGAGAGACACATAATCCACAGACGCATCCGTAGAACCTCACAACAAGTGTCCACATTAGGGTAAATAAATATTCATACTCTGGCTGTCAATTGGCATACGGTTCCATTTAGAGGAGCAGCGCTGCAGTTCCAGTAACTGTCACCCAGCCGTACATCCTCGGCACTCGCAGCCCTCCAGCAGAACAAGGCTGACAGTAAACTGAAACCTTTGCCTTGAATCAGCCACCAGTTTCATGCCAAATACAATGCAGGCCTCGCCTCACTTACGGCCATATGGATGTGTTTAGGCAGTGGAACTGCTGTGTGTGTGTGTGTGTGTGTGTGCATGCACGTATGCACGCATGCGCGCACGCACACACACACAGTATGTACAGGCACACGCGACACGCATGTTCTGTATGGGCGCACACTGTAGACACAAACACACACACATTTCCTAAGGCATAACCAAGCTGTCTTGAACTATTTAAACCCACCCCCGATCTGAAGGACGCAGTGGAATTAAGAACTTTTTTATTAAACTTTTTTTTTTTTTAAAGGAGCTTGTGTAAAATGAACAGCCTAGTTATGGTGTGAAGCGCCATGAAATGTAATAACATATACAGTAATAAAGTTAGCGCTGACACTTCTAGCAGTAGCATAAGGTTGCTTGTTAGTTTTTTTTTACTTACGCCGGACATTTCTTTAGCTAATCACTGCTAACGCTATTAGGCGTTTTTCTGCTCCGCTTGATGTAGCCTAACTGCTGTATGACGTTGTCAGAGGGGGAAGGGGGTTAGCAGCAAAGGTGAAGGTAGTGGGCATGTTAGTGTAATATTAGTATGAGAAGAGAAGCTGTGCTTTTCCCCTCATTCATTACCACCCACACATACCTTGTAGACTATATGAAGATAAACAGACAGATGCATGCACGTGTCTATACACACTCACTCCCACACCAAAAGCTCAAATATCTCTCAGCTGCCAGTCTGTAACTACTTATATCCAAACTATCATGGAGGACCCAGGTCTTTCTTCTTCCCACTCCTCCTCTTTAAAGGCTTCAAATTACTCCACATTTTCAAGGACATTTGACCACACAGCAACAAAAATCATTGCTATCTCCTGTTGTCATTGAAGGACTTTAATACCTTGCATATATCCCGAATGGCTTCTGTAAGGCGGCACAGCCAGGGAGCGTCCTCCGAAGCACAGTGTGTCAAATGTGGTACAGACTATGTACTTTACAACCTCCTGCCTTGGTCAGGGTATATCCATATGTAGTTTCTACATGCGTAATACCTTAACCGACTTAGCATTTTGCCTGAAATCCTATACACTTGAGACTCTATTGTGCTTCACTATTTAGCTTTGCTCTGCTAGTCAGCCTGTTTAAGATGCATACAATGACACTCAGGTCAGAAAAAGACCACACACAGTTATAGTTATAGTACTTTTGATAGAGACAGCAAATGTAATGCATTCTAAAAGCATTGCGATGTCTGATTAGTTGGAGGTGATCCAATCGCCAACTGACAACACTGACTGACTACGTTGACTATTACCGGTACATGCACGAGAACACACACACACACACACGCATGCTCCCCTACCTTCAGACAAGTGGGCAGTGAGGGGGGTCTGCGTCTCCTTGCAGTAAGCGACCACCTCCCTGGGTAAGAAGTCTACTTGTGTGATCTTCGAGGCCCCTAGTCTGTGCATCCTTCTCCTGGTGAACAGAGGTAGAACGTCAGCATGAGTGCTGGTTATTCTCCACAAATAACAATATGGATATTTTTTTAGATAGGTTATTCTTAATTTAGCAATTATTTACTTAAACAACTCAATTCCATGTACAACTATGGAAAAATAATAATAATTAAAAAAACGGAATATCTCTGATTTTACTATTTATTTTAGTTTTTTTTTTTACATGTAATATGTTTTCATATTTATATTGTTATAATTATTTTATTTTTATAATTCTTTTACATTTACAGTACATTTCTACTATTATATATTTTTAAATCTCCAGTGGTCTCTTAATTTTTGCCAGAGCTGTATATTAGCTGTACATTCAATTTTTCTTTACAATAAAGTATTTGTCGAGAAACCCTTCCATGAAGGCATTAACAAAGCATTGTGTGGTCGGGTCTAGAGCAGTGAAGGAAGATGTTCAGTACCCAAGCTCAGAATCGGCCTGCAGCTGCAACACAGAGGGATCGCTGTCCCACTGTAGTGTCCTGACATCACCACAAGGAGACGACGAAGGCGCAAGGAGACAATACCAGCAGTTACATATTGACACCATACCAACCTTAAACACCAACCTTAAACTGGCAAACACACACGTCAAAGGGACAAACGTGCCCATGTGTATTTATCATGTGTACTTGTGAAAATGCATGTACACACAGCCATCAGCAATCACTATTTTCACACTGAACTGCTGCTATTTTATGATATGTTATTTTAAATAGCACACAAATACATCATAGTGCAATACTTTAGGGGTACATTATATGTTCTTTTACTTTAATATAGGCAATTATGTGAAGTTATTAAATATTATATTAATGTCTCCATAATAGAGTAGATGCATTAATGTTCTGCCAGGAAGCTATTACAGACACTGTGCTTTAAATACACATTGATATTTCATAGGATAACCTCACATGGTTTGCCACAGAAAACTCATGACCCTGACATGTTTAAAACCACATGAAATTGTGGGATCCTTGCCCTCTCTCTCTCTCTCTCTCTCTCTCTCTCTCTCTCTCTCTCTCTCTCTCTCTCTCTCTCTCTCTCTCTCTCTCTCTCTACAGTAGCAAGACCATTTATTCAAACCAACTTGGCAATACACATAAAGCTAATCCTATTTTTGGATACCGTTTAACTGGGTGCACAGTAGCCTACTACTTCTGCTTCATGTGACAATTTCAGCCAGATAAGGTATTCAGCCCATTAACATTAATGTATTTAGAGAAATCAGAAAGATTTCACATCAGAAACCCATCATATTAACATTTCATCTTACATGTAACAGTGCTAAAACATTTTGTTTGTGTGCCATGCATGCCATGCAAAATGGCAGGGTAGGATAGAGTTTTGCATGTCACTTGAGTAGTTTCAGCCTGATTTATGGGTTGTCACTCACAAAACTCCTCTCTAGCTGAAACTAAACATGCTGACAAGTCTTTGGAGTGCGTTACGTCTTTTGATAACTCCTTTTAGGAGCGGCGGTGAGCATGCCCATTAGACCTACAGCCCCTGCCACACTGTGCCAGTCAAGAGTGGCAAAGCATTTCTTTACCCTGTCACGACGAAGTGGATTGTCAACTCTGTGAGAGCCAGAATGACTTGCGCGGCTCAAACCATGCGAGGAAAACAAATCATACACGCAAGCTGGTGTCCAGGACAACACCTGGGAGGGGAATGGGACGGGAAGTGCGCTGTGAGGCTCATCTGGGACCCACTGGGACCCACTGGTTGCACCTCTGACAACACTGTGTGTGTGTGTGTGTGTGTGTGTGTGTGTGTGTGTGTGCCCCGCATTACTGTAACTCAGCAAGGAAGGGAAGGGGGCGCATTCTTGAGTTTGAGGTGAAAATGCTTACCTGTCGCTCTGTGCTTGTGACTTGTTTTTAGAGAAACCTGACCTAAGAGGGGACACACACATACTGTACACACACAGCCACAAAATGGCATGCCATACTCTGGGACAAAATCCTTGATTCCGGGTATTGGAGCTCGCCAACTCACCAATTTGTAAAATCCAATTGGTAAAAGCTAAAAAGTAATAGTAAATAATACTGTAATCTTGGATATGAGTTTATGTTAGCGTGCGGCGTGTTCTCCAGCTCCAATACCAACCCTTGCCACACCAGAACAACACAGCACTGATGAAACCTGTGAGCACTGACCTTGTGCACAACAGACAACCTACAGTAAGTGCTTTACGCAGATTTATTTGAACACAAAGGACACACCCCAAAGCAAAATGCAAGTGGAATGAATGAGACTCGAGGAGGTGAATGATGAGCTAGCTATACTGTAGTACTATGAAGATAACGTTAGTTCCTAAGGTTAGTAAGTGGCTAAAAGCCGTTGGGATCTTTGGGATAGCGTATGGTAAATGATAAGACTACACTAAAAACAGACAACACCAAAGCCAATGAGATGCATCCTTACCTGTATCTGCTGTGTAATTGACAAAGCAAAAGACAAAGTTACACAGATGTTTGTCAACATTAACATATCTGTTATGATCAAGTGTCCATTGTGATCACAGACCATTAACATACATTAATATTGCATCCTACTGTACTGCACTGTACTCTTTGCAAAGAGCAATCTAATCAAATGTGATACAAACACTGAATCATTGTGTTTGTGTGTCTAACAACACTTTCAGCAAGAAACACAGTAAACCGTTGACACACTGAACGTGACTGGGAAGTGGCATCGCCCTACCTGCCGGCTGGTCCTCCATCAGCAGAGTCTTGGCTGCCGGCCTCGCTGGGCGTGCTCACTGATTTGGAGGGGGACATGGGGGTCGGGACTAAATAATGAAAATAACACGAATCTAACATTAACGGCTGCAGTGAATGGACTGCTCAACCCAAGCAATGACAATGAAACGGGAGAGGGTCCAATTAAAAACAAGACAGGTGAAATTATGGGAAAGCAAAGGAAATGATGGATAAGGAAATCAAAGAAGAACCAAAATATAATTCAAACAAAACAAAAGAAAAGAGGGGAAAGAACGTCAAATGTTTTCTTGATTTTGAATTCAACTTTTTATTTTTGAACCATTCTGAGCTACATCCTGGGTTCTTCTATGTCTACAGTAGAACACATTCAAGCTAATAGCCACAGACAGTAGTGGCCTCTCAAGTGGTGTTGTTGCAATGTCTAGCCACTAGACGGCACTGCTGGATAAGAGCATTTCACTCAATCTTGCTAGGGGTGATGAATGCATCTTGCAAAAAAAATAATATATATATATATGTATATATTTATTTTTTTAGAAAAGGTTTAATATAGTTTATTGTTAAGTTTGGTTTGATACTTATGAATAAACAGAATTGCTTCTCTGTTCAATACAAGATTCAGGAAACAAAGACAAAAATAACACAATGATGAGATTAAGGATGCCACTATAAAAATGACACCACATTTTATTTATAAAAAGACAACATGCATACCAAAATCATAAAAATCATAATAATACATGATACTTAATGAATCCACACAAAACGTAAGATAATTATGTCCATAACGTTACATATTAATATCAAACCTTTTTAGGATTCTAGTTTTGTTTTTGTCATTTTGCACATTACAGGTAAATGTACAAACAACAAACAACTAAATAGTTTCTTGGTAGTGGGGGATGGAGGACGGATACATCATCTTTTGATGCTGTAATTATGTTCACTAAATCGTCAGAAGATTAAAGGGAAACTCCTCTGTTTTATGACGGTAGTTAAATAACTAGCATTGTGAAACCATCCTGATTTCACAAGCTTCAGTTTGACTTCGTTGTGAGGATCAGTCTGGGCATCTTAAAAATCACCGCGCTTGAGTCCGAGCAACCATTGTCCCGACCAATCAGCGCCGTGACAGCTATGTGGTTTGGGTGTGCCAACAGTGAAAGCGACTCAAAAACAATAAGGATGCTGCAACATCGTCGGTTTATTAGAATGCATTAGAAGAGCACAGAATGGCACTTTCTTTTCTCCATGGAAAATATATTCTCACTCTTCTGGCTTGGGCACGAGTCCCATTTAACAGTTAGCTCCGTTGGTTCACAGCTTCACCCAATCACCTGCCCTTTTCAAACAGCTTCAATGGAGGGCTCCCCAGATGGTTGTATGTAACAAACCATCTATCTTAGAACATCATGTCCCATTTAAGCTATACTTCACACTGTTTACTCCTATCCCATACAGCTCTCACAAGCTCAGAATATGATCTACTTCTTTACCCCCGTTTAGCCACGCACACATAAATTCTGGGTTTATGTATAACACAATTGAGGAGTGTACC
This sequence comes from Amblyopsis hoosieri, assembly GCA_027564755.1. Classification (NCBI taxonomy): domain Eukaryota; kingdom Metazoa; phylum Chordata; class Actinopteri; order Percopsiformes; family Amblyopsidae; genus Amblyopsis; species Amblyopsis hoosieri. Next base: position 5,108 of record JAODUE010009575.1, on the reverse strand, counting down.
TTTAAGAGCAGCTTCGCTCGGGGAGAGTACAGTATAATGTGGCGTGTACCTAGTGGAGGCTCCGGGGAGATGCCAATGCTCTGTAGCAGGGCTTCAGTCTCCCTGCGCTTTCGATCCAGGTCCGAGTCCTCAGGGACGGCTTCTGCCTTCTGCTGACTCTCCGTCTGCACAGGGAAGCGTGATCACTAATAACAGCATGCGTGTACTGTAGTTGTGTGCTCATGGCAGTGACCACGTGAACGCATTAAGAACACAAATTGTCACCACAGTGTCACAGGAGTGTCACTCAGCTACTCACTTTATTCCTTACCTCTTTCTTCTTCCTCTCCTCTTCCTTTCGCTTTTTCTCCTCTCGTATCTGGGCCAGGCGCTGCTTCTTGCGCTCCAGCTCAGCTTTTAGATCACTTTTGTCTGACATGGTTCCCTACTACAAACACAAAGGCTTACTATACTTAAAGGTATAGTAAGTAATTATCAAGAACACTTCAAATCAAAACAAACACACGACTTCCTTCAATGCCATAGGGTGCTCCCTCAGAAGCTCCGCCCCACACATTGGAACACATTGCAAAGGCTAGGGTATTGTTGTTGTGTGCGGCCTGCACCACTTTGTTTGTGTTCCAACTTACAGAGCCAGGGCTGTACCAGATACTTCTTTCAGCACACACAAAAAGCGGGCAGCTAACGGAATGCAATGAGATAGTTGGTGAATTTGACTTGCTAAATCAAGTAATCAAGCATATGTATTTAGAGCTTATGATTTGCTTACTATACCTTTATGACCCTTTAATGGAATTGAATGACTCCAAATTAACTTGAAGGCTTGATTCAGGGGTCTAGAACAACTGCACTTGTGAAGCAGGGTATATATAGAATCCAAAAATTGGGTACGTACATTTTGTGTAGCCAGTATTAAATTAAGATCAGTGACTGTGGGTTAGCCCAGGGAATCATGTGGGCAGAACATTTGGAAGGTGGAGTGCCAGAGACTAATGCTTTGCTATTTTCTGATAGGAGCAAGCTCTCATGAGTTTAAATGACTTCCTTGTGCTTACTACAAACTACTGAATATGTTAATAATTTGAATAATCTGTAGACAAAATGTAGGTCTACTGTCCTTAGATGATATAGGCTACACCAAAGCACAGCCTATATGATTGGGGCATCTGGTATTTTAATATTATATATATATACCCAAACATTTATCCCAAAGCTGCACAATAGAGTGGGTAGACAAGATCTATAAATAGGCAGACACGTGCACGATTAGGCAGTTTTGCATTCGTGGAAAATAGAGAACTGACTACTATAAAGTTAACTGTAGGCAGTCACAATTTCTAATCGAAATATTTCAAAGGTTGGGTTCGGTCGTTAGACATTACATGTGCGTTATAGCATAAGGATTATGTATAGAAAGCATATTACCCTAAAGGCTTGAAAACAAAATGGTACGATAACTTCAAGCAGATACTAACAAAGAATTAGCTCACAGATAATATAGCAGTGTGCAGCCTACCTTATCCTGCTATTGACAATGATGTGTCACAGGCAAAGATGCTGTCTCACTGCTGCACCCTGGCAATTCACCACATCCCCTTTCAACTCGACCGAGTCTATACAATAGCTATACGTGTTATGTGTTCTATTTTGACAAGTTCCTAGTAAGACTTGTAACATTTAACTATCCGACGACAGATGTTAACAAAACAGGTGCATTACACACTGCATCACTGACAAAAAGGATGCTGAAAGGGAGAGGAAATCCCTCCCCTTTTCCCATTTCACACCAAATATATCGCCATCTTCTGGAGATGAACTGTTAGTTGAAAAACAATAAATTCATTATCTTTAAGTTCATCACAACGGTCGAAATACTCTTAAATGTTTTAGACGGTGGTTCAGCCACATCTACAGACATATTAGGCTACATACCTGGTAGGCTAGTGGGCTACTGCACAGAGCACGGTGCTTATTGGTTTTTACACTGCACGATGCTTATTGGTTTAACGTTTAAATGCCACTACATTCCGGATATTAATTTATATGTAGGCAATTCACATAAGGTTTATAATTTGATAAATTAACAACACATGATTCAAGAAAAATAAGTTGACTCCATAGAATCTATCGCCACCTCGAAAGCACGTTTAACCCCTCCCACTGCCCCCTGAACGACCATCGTCGCTCGATGCTCATTGGATAAAATCGATGTGGATCTCGATCATGTTTATAAACATCTCGTTGCAGCCAGCTCTCTGTGGAGGTTGAGTTGAAAGTCATATTGAAAATCACTTTGGAAGATGCCTAGAAACTATTCGGAATATTAAATTGGTTGTACTCCGATGGGTTTAAGAATCATATGTTTCTCCGGTTGATGGGTAATACATTTTTGTCCATCGAAGCGGAAGGACATTCTGTCCTTCGTTGACAATCTGAAACATGAAGTTCGCTCAATTCTTGAGGAAAAACAGCTCTATGTCTGTAATACTAAAACAAGTGGAGCGGTTTGCCAAGTTTTCCCCCTCTCCATTGTCTATGAAGCAATTCATTGATTTCGGTAAGATTGATTACTTTAATCTCACAATCTCGCATAACTATCGACGTATCGATGTTTCTGAATGACAGTGTTGGCCCCTATTTGTTATTGGGGGGCCACTCAATTACATTTAATTGTGTGCAACTGGAGATGTTTGGTAAAGTTTTGCTGTAGGCTAATAAGTGTACAATAGTAGGCTATGTATTTACTATAATATAATAATAAAACAATAATATAACCTATGACTGCACAGTTAGCCTAAATAAGATATGCATACGTTGTCCTGGGTCAACATGCTGTCCCAGAATGTCTTTTGACTAAGGGCGCCCCTCTGCTGATAATGCAAGTTATTTAGGAAAAGAGACAGCGTTTTGGTTGTCATGGGATTTAAGTTGCTGTGCAGATTTATTTTTTTTTGCTGACTCTTTTTCATGACCACAGGTTCAGCCAATGCATGCGAGAAGACCTCCTTTGTCTTTTTGCGACAGGAGCTTCCTGTCAGATTAGCCAACATCATGAAGGAAATAGACTTCCTCCCTGACAAGCTCCTTGGCACTCCATCCCTGCAGCTCCTCACCAGCTGGTAGGCCCATCCAAGACCCCCCTCTCTCCCACCACTTCCACCACCTTCACTGTCTTTTCTAGAGAGATATTATTTACAAGTTATTTATAATTCTTTCAAGGCCATTTTGACAAATGTATCAAGTCTCAACTTGACCGTCGAACTATACAGTAAAACCTGTATATTAAAGTTTATGCATTCTGCATTCGTAGAAATTGGTAAGTGTTGAATTACTGTCTCAATCTTTACAAAAACCTTTACTATGACTAAGCATTTTGATCGAGGGTCCCACAGACATTCTTTGAGGCTAACTTACAGTACACCCCCCGATCTACTCCAATCCGCTCCTAGAAAGTGGATACTCCACCCTCAAGATCGATATGCAGCTAAAGAATGCCTTGCACACTCTATAGTGATCACGTGCTACTGATGGTTTTCAGATGGTGTTGTCTGAGCCACAGTGACAAGTCTTTCTCTGTTCAAAATTGTAGCAGCACCTTACTGTACATATGCTGCCAGTTATTAGCCTTGTTGAACTTGATTATGGGAGGTTGGCAATTCTCTTATCCACCTTATGTAACACGTTTTTATACAAATATATGTTTTCTGCACACTTGTTAATGCGTACAGTATGTACATCAACACGTCTTAAGATGTGTTGTGTGATTATTATAAAGGCACGTAACTGTTTTGATTCATTTTGTTTTTCTGGTATAAGTTGGTCTTGGTACATTTACACATATTTTTTTTGTCTCAGTCAATGTTGTCAGCCCTTAGTTTTATACACACATACAGCAGAACACTGTGTACCATATTACAGACAGCATGGTGTAGTGGAGACTGAGTGACCAACAGTAAGGGCTTAAATCCTGTCCTAAACGTCATAACTGTTATGAGTAACTGCAATCAGTTTTAGTCCACATGCTGAAACGAATGGTCTGTTTTTTTGCAAATAGTTACCCTATTATCCAACGTGTTGTTTGCTTATGACCACCTACAAAAATAGCACTGCAGCCAATGTCATGAAACATTGACTGGCTATGTTTCCACCATTGGACTGCTGCTGTAGTATAGGTAATCTCTGAACCCTCCCAACTTAGATAAGCCTTCCTGTCTATTCGTTACAATGCACTACTACTCTACCACCTCTTATGCTTGGTTATTCTGTAGGCATGTTGAGAGCGAGCGTATTGTTATACTGTTTGTTTGCCTTATTATATCAAGACAATAACCTGCTTGGGCCTACAGTATAGTCAGTATGAATCCAAGTGAGTCCCAGACAGAGCACTAAAGGTCAGCTAGGAGACAAAGCTGCCGTGCTTGAACACACGTCTACAGTACCACTTGTGTTACCTTTCACCCAGTTTCCCAGCGCCACAGAGAACACAGCTGCTAAATCAGCATTCAGCCACAAAGTGACTTCCTCACTCGTTGGTCCACATACAAAGCCTAAGAAACAGACAGGCTTCAATGTACTAGCCTCTGTCTCCAGTCTATGGTCAATGTGATTGTCCTCTTTCTAGGCGTAGGTTTGGAAAATGTTTTAAAGCAGTGTAGAACATTAGTTTAACAACACTTCTTGTCTCCCCCAGGTACTCCCGGAGTCTGTTGGAGCTTGTGGAGTTCTTAGAGAAAGACCCAGATGACAAACGGGTTCTTTTACAGTAAGTTAAGTAAACAAACAATGTAGCGCAGTGCTGTAACAAGTATGCACACTGCTTTGGTGGGCGTGTGCCTCCATGCCTATGTTGAATTGTGGATAAGGGCGTCATGCATGATGCTTATTGTGTAGAGCTGGCCCCAAATATTTGATTATTCAGGTATTCGTTCATTGGGTATGTATTTGATTTAAATATTGGGATTCGAGTATTCGTTTTGCATGCATGTTTTGCAATTAATCCCTTGTCTCCATATAAACCCACATGTTGAAAATTAATTGCCTGCCCTACACTGTGTCATCAACACAATTGATTGCAATTGGCTCTGTTTGTAAGAAGAGAGCGAGGCTAT
>JAODUE010009564.1:0-28236 GCA_027564755.1 Amblyopsis hoosieri | reverse complement strand
TCAAACAAAATAGTCATTTGTTTTAAATTTGAAAACATGAAAGGTAGGGGTGATTTAATGAAAACCCGTCGGTTTTAAAGGCACCCCCCCCCCCCCCCCCCAGTAATTTGTATCTTCAGATGGCTGTAGCTCACTCCCTCGCCCCTGGGAGAGACCACAAGAGACATGATGCCTACAACTGATGAGAAACACATGTATGCAGACATACTGAGCTGTGTTCACACAGCTGAAGCTAGGTAGTGGCAGTTAATCAGAACCACTGTTATCTGCATGAGCAATGTGTCATACTTTAAGGTATTTTTGCTCCACATTGTGTTGCGTTGAAATCACAACTTCAAGTTACACTCTCAGTTCTCCGTGGGAAGAAAATTGAAAATCAAGGCAAACTTCAAGAATCTGGCGATACGATACAGGGGCCATGATGCGATATATTGCAATACTGTAAGCAAGGAGATCGATATACACTATATTGCCAAAGGTTTTGGGACGCCTGCCTTTACATGCACATGAAGGGTAATGACATTCCATTCTTAATCCGTACGGTGTAATATGGAGTTGGCCCACCCTTTGCAGCTATAACAGCAGACTTATTTAATCGGACTGCCAGACAGAGAAGCATGATTCGTCACTCCAGAGAACACTTCTCCACTGCTCTAGTTTCCAGTGGTGGGTATTTCCTCTTTTAAAGGTAATTTATTTTGTTCAGTTCCCTTTTACAAATAAATTAAAGCTGAACCGTAATATCACGATACTCAGGTGTATCGATATTGTCTTACGCCCCTAATAACGTTTTATTTTTTCATCATTACTATAATTATTAAATGGACATATTCAATTAAATGACATAAGCAAGTCTTCACCAGGAGTAGATGATGCAGCAAAATAAGATGGCCGCTCCCACAGCTGTGACGATGCTCTTGTCACTCTCCGACCCGGATTTAAGGGGAAACGCACACACAGTCGTGTTTATCCCATCCACCATCACCACTGGACCGGAGAAACAAGGTGGAGTCATAGTGGGACATAGGAGACATCAACGGGGGTGTATAGAGGCAAGGTGTCGATGGGCAGGGGAAACAGGAGGACAGAGGGATGAAGAACATTTGGAACAAATGTCTGGGCCAGTAGTTTTCAAAAATGGTTTATATAGCTCAAGATGTAAGTTATATCAATCTTCTTTCAGCAGTACAATTATTAATGTTATCTTGGCCAAGGAGTCCACCACCCTAACCACTAGCCCCTGTATGCAAGATGAATGCACATTTAACTAAAGAAAAAAAAGAACATATATATAATTTTATAACTATCTTACTAAAGCATTGCACAGCCACACCACCAAGCATGTACCCTAGTTTGGCTCGGGTATGTACCTGATGACAGGCCAGTGTTCATACTCACTTTCTTTAGGTTTGCTGGAGAAGGCGGAGAAGGTGAGGTACATGACGTACACACTGATGACCCCTGGCTGCAGAAGGCCTGACGTGGGCTGCACTGCAGACACACACACACACACACACACACACACACACACACACACACAATGTGTATCCTTACCCTTTACATGTAGCTTCATGCCTCCTTCAATTAGGCTTCATTCATTTTAATAAACTCATCGTGATGCAAACACAAAGTAATATACTTTAGCTTCCACCCCCCTCCATCATTACCATACTGTACCCACGCCCTCCACACAGCGCTTGCACACACTCATCCTCACATTTCTGTATGCACGGGGAGATGGCCAGCAGCGAGATGACGAAGCAGAGGCTGCCGTTGAGGCCCAGGAAGAGCTTGTTGAGCAGACAGGCTTCGGGATGGGTGTAGAACAGAGCCATGAAGACCACAGCGCCCACTGCCACACTGAACAACACCAGAGTCACCAGGGCCAGAGCCGCGTACCACAGACGGTTATGTTTCACCCCAGAACTCCTGCCGGAACGCAGACAGGACGAGACATTTTGTAAAGCAAGTGGAGGCCTAGTTCATTTACATTGCAAACGCTTACATAGACGCACCATTGACATTTAGAATACAAATGTGTCCTTTGTCTGTTCCTTTGAGTCTAAATAGGTATAGGGGTGGTCCAAATATCAAATATCATGGATGATGATAACAGTAACATAATCACTACATTCTAGTTACCTCCACTCACACAAAGGAAAAGGTAATCAGCTGGGAGTGTCTGCACACTGAGGTCTCAATAATTGTCGTCAAATGGTGACATACACACTGTACAAATGATTTGAGGTTAACAGAAGCTAAATCTCCAAAACCAAAACCGTCCTTTTTGTGTGTACACAAAAGAGGAACAGGAAACAGACCCCAGGTGCATCCTGACTTAACAGTCCTTGGCCAATTGCCGAAGCCAACCCCCCCCCCCCCCCCTTCATAAAAAACAATTAAAACGGCACACACAACAGCACAAGTACCCCTGTAAAAACTGATCATACCTACAGAAGGCCCCATCAAATCATGTCTTATTTTTAATGAGCATGTGGTTGGTGTGAGAGGTTGTGGCTCTCACAACAACCACAGCTTATTGTCGGCTATAGAAAGACAAATTGAGATAGCTGAAACTCTGCCAACACAAGGATCTGTATTAGGACCCCTACTCTTCTCACTGTACACCAGATATATTGTCATTGCATCCCATGGATTCTCCTAATATTACTATGCTGATGACACCCAAGTCTACCTCTCATTCCCTCCGTCCGACACACTGCATCTCGGATCTCAGGATGTCTTCTCATCACCTCAAACAAACTGAGCTACTCTACCTTCCTGAGAAGAACTACCCTCAGGTGGACCTCTCCATCACCCTTGAGGACACGGCCGTGTCCTCCTGTCCAACGGTGAAGAACCTTGGAGTTGTCCTGGTCAACCAATTATCCTGTTCAGCCAACATCGCCGCAACGACCCGAGCTTGCATATTCTCCCTCTACAACATTAGATAAATAAGACCATTCCTCACAAAAGAAGCGGCGCAGCTATTGAGACTTTAGCTATATAGACCCTTGCAACGGGCTCAAAATGCCGCAGCACGTCTGGTATTCAAACAACCAAAGTTCTCCTCAGATTCCTTCACTGGCTCCCTGTTGGGGCCCGCATCCGCTTCAAAACACTACGAGGCAGTACAGAGACTACAGAGACAATTTGCTGGTAAATTTGATCCATGTTAAAATCCCCTGGTATTGAACATAATGTATGGATGTATGTAGGTATAACAGAACAACAGCAGCAGCATGTCATTAGGGCTAACAGAATGACAGAAACCGGTGTATATTTCTCTTCTACTGTTGACTAATGTACTGCTTGTAAGTCGATTTGGATAAAAGCATCTGCTAATGGATGTAAATTTAAAAGATAGAGCAAGGGTGTTCTCACCAGTTTGTGTTCCATCTGTGTGCAAACTCCACCAGTAGCATGAGCTGTATCACCAAAAAAAGACACCCACCACCGGCTCCAATGTAACGCCAGACTGCCAAAGTAAATAGGCAGAAACAACATTAGATGTGAAGAGGAAAATAATATGGTATTAATGCAGCAATACAATTGAGTGATTTCACCAGTAATACCTTCCAGAAAATATTCCTCTCCAGGAATGAAGAAGGCCCCAGCACACGCCCCAGACAGCAAGATGAATTTGACTAGCCAGAACCTACCATGCAAGACATGAAGATGAGGAATACATCCCAGAATACTCTTGAATTAAATATCATGGGGTCTTGATTCAATACATAAAAAAAGGCTTGGTTGTGTCATGTCCTGATCACTTGGAACACAGTATCAGATTTATTCTATAAAACCTTCTCTTATTCTGTCTTTAGCAGATGGTGTTGTGAAACATTAGACACTACTATAGAATTTCTATAACATTCAATAGTTTAATGTATGAGACCAGTGTATTCCTTTCCCACTTGCTTTCAAAAAAAAAAAAAAAAAAAAAGTGAGTTGTAAAAGAGTTGTATTTAATCCCCACAAAGACGTGGTCTGGTTTTATGCACTATGCAATGCTTATTCACTGTTTGAGTGTAATTTGCACCAGTCAGTATCTGTAATGTTTACATAGTCAGTGTACACTGTAGGGGAAACATCAACATAAACCATTAACTGACCAGGAGAAAGACAGGCCTACGTACCCGTTGTGAAAGGCCGCCCTGCAGCCCGTGCTGTTGTTAACTCGAAATGTGAAGATGCAGAGCAGGAGGAAGAAGCAGGCCATGCCAAAGCACACCTTGTAGACAGCAGAGTAGCCAACTAGAGATTTACAATTGTCCCCGGCATTCAGCTTCTTACATAGGTCACTGTAGAAAGGAATCTGACACACACACACACACACAAAGTGGATTAGACCTCGACCACCTCTGTCCACCTCCACCCAGCGAGTCGTTCCAGAGAAAAGAGCCAATAAGTGTCCACGCAGAGCGTCACGCCTCTCAGAGGCACTGAAAGAAGAACAGGCAGCGACACGGCTCCTCTTTCATCCCCCGTCCTCTACAGGCTGTTAGAGGGGCCTTACTACCAACTGTCGGTGTACACAAACAAAAAGGGGGACGAATAAATTAGCTGCTTCCTTTCAGCAAGTCACAGGGTTAGAAAGGAGAGGCAAAAGACTTCAGAAAAAGAGAAAAAAAAAACGATGGAGGACAAAAGAGATGAGTTGAGTAATATAGAAACGGAGCTAAACATTTGTTATTTTGGCCTACAGTATGTGGGCTGCATAGAAAGGGTTAAGTCTGTGTGTGAGTAAATCATTTAGGGAAGGAATTAGCACAGATGTTCAATAGGATATTCACAGAGCCTTTGAGTGCTGGAAGAAGACTGCCAATGTAGGCCATCACATTTAAAAGGAGACCTTAACGTATTCCTCTACAAGAGGCACAGATATGAGCCATCTCCATTAGCATCAAACAAAGCATTGAAATGCATTTAATGTCATGTTCCAATAAGGTGGTGTCGGTAATGCTGCTGTGACAATTATATATATAGTTATTATAATATAATATTCAGTATTATGCATGTCAACTCTGTATTTGATAACAATTCCAGATTTTAATAATAATAAAACTTCATTTTGGAAGTTTTCTATCTTGTGACGCTTGGGAAACTGCAGCTCCATAACATGCCTGAAGTAGGCTAGCAGGTTGACTGTGAGATAAGATACATTGGGACCTGGTGATAAACATACACCCATACAGGGTTAAATATCTGACCCAAAGCTGACCTATCAGAGGGTTGCTGGCAGATATAGTTGTCATTGCCTGTGTGTGTTTAGTAAGAACTCCAAAGCCAAATCAGTAGGCAGAGTAAAATCCTCTTTTTGTGCTTTTGCCTCATGTTAAGGACCATATTAGCATGTCCATGGTGGTGTGATTAAGAGGGAAAGAGGCCGGCTGTTTCAGACTGCTGTAAATCTACGAAGAAAGGCCCGGCGCTCTCAAAAACACAATGGCTGCTCTCTTTGCTGGGATTTCCTACTGTGCTCTGTGTGACATAATGTGTTGTGGGGAACTCTGTATGCATGTACGTGTGAGAATGACCACTGAGCTGAACTCAGCAGGCACTGCATGGGGCTGTCGTAGGCCATTTTGTGCCTGGGTAGGTCTTTTACAGGAGGTATTTTCTCATGAGGAGACCCGTCAAGGGGTGTCCTCTTGACATTGTACTGAGTAGACGCTGGCTGGCCGGGGGGGAAATGCAAGAAAGTAGTGCGGAGAAAAGATCATTGTTCTCAGATCCTGCTCACAGTTCAGAAAGCCAGTAGTCATTGCCATAGTTACACAGTCATCTGACTGTATTCCTCTAACGCAGAGGAAAGAAACAAAGACACCCTATGTGTTCCTGTTCACGGTCTCCTTTGCTCCACATATGATGAAATAGCCTAGATAACATAGCAACTCTTATTGCATGGGCTCAGTCTTTAAGCAGTCTATGAAGAGGGGAAAACACAGCAGAGCCTTTAATACACCATACTGTACACGGCAACAACATTCTACAGTAACGTTTTGATGGGAGTTCCCCATTTAAAAAGTCAGCTCCACAGGCACAATCCTGTCATCATGTAGGAAAACACATGACCTGGGTGGATCAAAGTAGCTCAGTGGACAGAAAACAGTATTGTCAACAATGAAACTAGAAGGACACAAAGCAACATGGTTCCTTGTTCCTACACAGCGAGTACAAAAGCAAGCAACTTCAAAATGTGGCCAGCAGCCAAAGTTACTGCCTTCACAGGAAAGGCCTCATCAGTGACCAGACAGCGGGGCTTTCCGAAATCTCTCTATCTTTACAGTTTTTCCACTAATATCCTTTAATATTATTGGAAATTGAAGGGGTTCTATATGTGTGGTCAGTTCAGTGAGATATATTCAACATGTTGCTTTTTTTCCCCCCCTTCCCCAATATAACGTTCTGCAATGGTACTGTACACAGACACCACAGCGCACAGGATCTTTCCATTACCACAGTGCGTATGTGTGGGATTGGGTCTCATTAACTCAACTCTAAACCACAAGCCATTTTTCTATGCAACCCCCCTCCATACAGTTCAGATGCTTGTTCACTGGTTCCACTATTGCTCCCCGCATGCTGCTGTGGCTGAGAAGGCAATACATAATCCAGCGGTTCAAGCAATGAGCCAAAGAAGCATAGCGACAAATACAATAAACTGGAAATGCATTCACTCACATTGTCCTTCATCTCCTGCTCGATGGTGGGTGACATCATGATGACGCAGAGGACGGTGACCATCAGGAAGTAGAGGGCGTACATCAAGCGTGTGGTGGTGGACTGCTTGATCTTGGGGCAGCAGCTGCAGCAGCAGGAGCATGCTGCCTTGCCACAGCAGCAAGCCAGCTACACACACACACACACACACACACGCACACGCACACACACACACACACACACACACACACGTATTAGAGGTATTCCTGTGCTAACATCAATGTAGGATAGTGAGGACAGCTGAGAAGATCATTGGTGTCCCTCTCCCCTCCCTGATGAACCCCTCCAGAATCAGCGCTGCACCTGTATAGCCCCCCAGCATCATCAAGGACCCCCATCAAGAACAGTATTAGCATACTGTTTGCTGATATTCCCTTCCAAATATATTGCAAATGTTCTAAAAATCCCCCCCTTTAGGATGAATGTTATTTAATATCTAAATGTGCAAGGACAAAAACGACAAGATACATTGTAATCTTGACTTAGTGGGAAACACAAAGCATTTCTCAATAAAACAAGGCTGGGAGAAAACACGAGTGGATCAAAGGGGAAGTTCTCTAGAGAACAGAGGGGAATGCCAGAATGGCTTTCAGAGAATAAAAGGGACTTCTGCTACTAATGCATATGTTGCCCTGGCATTCTATTGAGGAGAATACCTTTCTCCAAAAGGTCCACTATAGAAGGTGTGGCCTTGCTGTAGCGTGCGCGCACGCACGCACGCACGCACGCACGCGCACGCACGCACAGAGGGTGAGTGGGGGATTGCAAGAAGTCCTGGCAGGATGACCACTCACAGCTCTCACTCAGGAAGAGCAGCCTCATAAGGACAGGCCATGTGTTCCATTTGAGAAGGAGTAGTCTGGATAATGGTATAGCACAGTGTCTCCCACCGTAGCGCCCCACCCAGCTGGTACAACCTTCTCTCCCAACCACACCCTGTGGGAGCCGAGGTGACTCCCACTGATGCGAGTCGGCCTGGTGGTTTGGCAGTGCTCTGCACTTTCCTCCAGTTGTAGCTTACACCATACTTCAGTTATTGCTCTACATGCATACTGACTAAATAAGCCAGCAGAACTGGCAAGGTAACATGCCCAGGCTTGTCTGACAGTCATTTGTGTGAGCTAGCAGGATGCACTTCCATTTTTGTTGTTTTGTATGTTTTGTTAATGTTATTTTTTACATCTTTTCACTTCTAAATATTCCACACCTGGCTTGGGAGCATTATACTGCTCTTGTGCCTATTTCTGCATTAATGCTGCAGACAAACTGTCTGTCGTGTAATACATAGCTGTAGCACATGTCAGTATTTACTTTGATTCTTCTGACAGGAGGAGAAATATGTTATATTATGTTACATTAATGTTGTGGTAATTTACTGGATCAAACAAGGCTGAGATGAATTTCTTGAGTCGGTCAAGATTGATGGACTGGTAGTTTGGCTTTGCCTGACTATTGCACTCAGCTAGATCATATTATATTATTATTATTATAATCAAATAATAGTCTGCCTTGTTTGTATAAAAATGTTCACAGCCACCCTCATGAGAAGACCAATCAGGGTGGGTTAGTGAGATAACATTGAAGTTCCAAATGGTGGTAGAGCTAGATGAGGCGATTAAAGGGCTAATAGTCTAATAGTTAAAGGCTTTCCAATAGTTTCAAAATTAACCAGAGGTCTACCCATTGAGCATGCCCAGACCTTATTTACAAAGTGAATATTAAGTATACTGGTTAGACTAGGCTAAGGGACCAGTTCGCCTGGCGTAATCAGATGCAGACCTATTCACGGACACGCTCCATTGGTGATTGTTTACAATCTCTGTATCCTAATAGACGTGAAACTAGGATTCATTTTGAAATGATTGTAGCAGCCATTAACATCCGCGTAGCTACAAATGTTTTGCTTCATATAGCTCTGCCTCCATTTGGAAGCAAACGTTTGCCTTTATCTCACTTACCACACCCACTGGTCACTGATTGGTCTACCAGCCAGAGTGAGGCGGCACTAAAGCAAAGAGGGTTTCCAGACTGCAATCTCAGCAAAAATGTAACAGAGCAAAGTCAGTGCCAGGCTATGACTAGAAGCATTTGGATATGTGAGCTCTCATATCCACCTCCACACACTATGCTACAGATATCCTTAATTCCCAAGGATCTTGCTCGCCTTGTTTTAATGGCATATCTTGTTGTAAGGTCATGATATCTGGGCTAGCTATATAGAGAACTTCCCCCGATTGGTTTTTGACATTGGAACAGCCTGTCTCTGACCAAGACTAACATTTTTTACTTGTAATGTTATTTTCTATTCTTATATCACATGTGTGATACTTGCTTAATTACATTAGCACCCTTCTTTGCCAGACAAAAAAATGCTTCCATAGGTAAGAAAAACAGGTGACATTGTTGAACGATTGTATGCAATGGCACATTGGGAGGGTGTACATTTACCTAAGAGCCACCTAAGAGCAGCGAGCTCTCTCCACCTTTTACTGTACACCCAGACAATGTACAATTCAATGTAGAGCGTCCAATCCCTTCTGGGAGATGTGAAAGTGATTACTCCAGCTTGACAAGCTAATGCTGGTAAAGCTGGCAATGCAAGAGGCAAACGTGTCCAAGAATCAGGGCGTGTAATCTGGTGTGGTGATGTAGTAAAGCCAGTGTGACATGGCCACATGTGTTCTGTAATGCTCCACTGTAACGCTAGTAATGTGTGGTTTGATATCGAGGTCATTCAGCCACATTGGGTTAGTCAGCAGTCCCCTGACCACAGCATACAGCCTGCCTTTCTGCCTTCATCTCACTCTCTTTATACTCTAGGTTTGTCATGCCACACAATTCATTCTTTGACTGCACACACAATAGTTTGGTCAGACTAAAATGAAACCAAAACGTTAAGAGTCTAATGGATTACAATAAGCATTGTATTCCTTTCATAAAACCTCTGATGGTGGCCAGTGCATATGGTATCGTGGTGATGGTTTTGGTGCTGTCATTCAGTCCTCCAACCCTGTTCCCGTGTGAAACCCAAGCCACTAATGATGTTTAGCCCACACACAGCCTGTCTGAGATTCAGGGTGGAAAATCCTGCTGTGCATTTCACCCTTTTATCAGAACGCCATTAATCATTTGTTTAATTATCCAGGAGCCAAGTCAGGAAGATTTACTAAATATTTAAAAGCAGTCAAACAGAAGAACATGGCTTAGTTTTCCCCTTATCTACAGTTAAAGATAATGTGACCTGTGTTTATTCAAAATGATCAAGTATTCATATTTTAGAGAACATACATGTTGAGCGTCTAAATACAAGAGTGAAACCGATGCCAATCTCTCAACCCCCCATATGGAAAAAAGGACGTTCTTCTACAGGATTTAACTAGATTTGAGCCATTTAATGAAACATTTTAAACACCATTAGTTCCATAATGGAGGCTTGAGGAAGTCAAACATCTCAATATAGTTATGCATCATAAATAGGGTGCAATCCTCACTCTCTGTAGTCTCTCCATCTCTCTCTCTCTCTCTCTGCCTGAGGGCCTGGGGCCTGGTGGTTGGGTTTCAGATGCCTCACTACATGCAGCTTAACAGGATAAAGCTTCCTCTTTGTCTGTGCAGTGCCCACATCACTTATTCAGCAGCTATTAATTAGCTAAACCACATTGAAAGTAAGCATGGTAAAAAATGGGGCGATTAGAGCTGTGAGGATGTTTAGATTTCATTAGCGAGGGGGTGTTTCCACACTAGACTGCACACAGCGAGGGGGCACAGCCCTATGGGCCTGAAAAGGAACAAGGGTAGGGGATGGGGGGGGGGGAATTCCACCATGCAAAGACAAAGGGTTTCTGTGGTAACTGACACTGACCCTACCATGTCTGCTCTATCAGCCCCCACCCCCAACTCCTCTAGCACCAGCGTTCCAACAGGTGGTCTGGTCAGCCCATCGGCAGGGTACCCCAGTGATGATTTGAAAGCACAACACCCCCACTTCCTCCACCAGCGTGGCATTCCGCCACAACCTCCCGTTTCAAACATTTCCATCCAGGTCTTAAATAGAGGGAACCGGAGCTACGTGGCCGTTCATATCTTGACTGGTTGGCCAAATGAAAGACCATCCGTGAACAACTTCAACCCCTCCCCCCCCATTCCATCCACCCCATCCACAACTGCATGCAGCAAGTCTTCTGTGCCATAATGTGCTGGGGCCCTCAAGAGACAAAGGAGCGCCATCATTGATTCTCTCTTACAGCCTCAAGTTAGGAGGCTCTCTCTTTCCCTCCCACTCCAACCATCCAGTATCCTCGTTTCTTGGCTTTTTAAAATATTTTCTCCATAGCATCAGTCACCTAACAGGACACATGATATGGGGTTTTGTGTAACAAACCACATGGAAAGCCGTCCATTCAAACTGTTTGGGGCATGTGTCTACCATGTCTACTATCTACCACGAGCTACCATCACACCAAAACTACGTCAGCTGATGCCATCCAGATTGGTCCTAACCACTGGTAGCATGGACTTGAAGGCTATCCAGACTGATACTTGTGGCGGAGTCCAACTGAAGTTTCTGAGAACAGTGTTCATATTGCGAGGTCATCTCATATCATATCAGTCACTCCACAATGCTAATTAACATTCATCCCCAAGTCTTCACCAGGAATATGTGGGCTTAAACAGGAAAGAGTGAAACTCAATGTGACATTTTAGTCATGGTCAATGTTCAAACACTAAAAATATTCTGCAAATCTGTCTACAAACATTGTGCTTGTGAAACAGTGTAGAAGACATCCCACACTGCAATGGAATCAAGAAGGCTGAAAGAGCTGATTATTAAGGGGGTAGCTCCTGTAAAAGGTCTATGCCACCTAGGAGGACGTGATAAGAGTTCCTGCAATGGAAAAGCTCTTACACATGTATGGTATTATCAGTCTCGTCATTCATCCCGTACCACAATATATTCTGAGTAGATAGTGGGTATGTTTACATGAGCACAGCTAGCTACAGCTAGCCTCAATGTAGTATGCTTGTAACATGTCTTGTAATGCTCAACGCAATCTCGTTAACAGTGGTTAGTAACTTTGCTTTCCCCATACGATTTCTTATATCTGCCTTTATTAAAGCAACTTTTCAACAGCAATACAAAATAGGTTAATGAGTTGCTCTGCTATACTGTCACGTGACATCAATGTTTTGTTTTGAGTTCAATCCACTCTGCCATTGTGATTTAATTTACGCACAATAAGGAGACTAAAAGCATAAATTAGTTAATTTCCCAATTTTATTAGCCTAACATTAATAGGCTAGGCCTATATCATGATTTATTAGACATTCAACATTGGTTATATCACCATCCCCACTATTGCTGCAGGAATGGTACGATTCTTGTTTCATAACCACAACACAATGATATCACACAGACTGTGATATTGGCAGTCAAATCAAATTTCTTAGATCGAATCATCAAATAGCCATAGTTACCCTTAATAATCTGGAAATGGGAGATTGCTTACTTCAACTAAATGGCTGTATGACAAGTAGGTGCACGTTATTGATAAAATGTGATATTGCGATATTGATCATGAAAATTGCAATATCGATATTTTTAAACATAAGTAAAAACAGGTTATGGGAAAAAGCATCAAAATATATTTATAACATATCAAAACAACACATTTTCAACTGATAGTCATACTGGACTGGTACATTAACAGTAATTCCAAGCTATGGAGGCATTCTTTTTGGCCACTAATGTTTCCTCTTTGATCTCCATTATGGCTATAGTGTCTTCAGCCCACATCTTGCTATTCTTAAATCAAACACAACTAAGCCAAACAGCCAATGGACACACCTCTCCACAAAATAAACTGAATGTTGCACTTCCTGCAACACTTTCTATATGATATTGCGCAACGTGATATTGCGATAATGATACTGAGTCGATATATTGTGCACCCCTAACAAGTATACAACTTACCATACAGAAAGTTAGCATGAATGAATGCTGTAGGTGTTTCATAGATGCATTGCCCCACCAAT
The DNA here is from genome assembly GCA_027564755.1 of Amblyopsis hoosieri. NCBI lineage: Eukaryota > Metazoa > Chordata > Actinopteri > Percopsiformes > Amblyopsidae > Amblyopsis > Amblyopsis hoosieri. Next base: position 15,477 of record JAODUE010009564.1, on the reverse strand, counting down.
GACTACACTGCTGGTAACAATCAAAAGATTAATGAATGAATCACTGTATTTTCAGACCATATTAAAAAGGGTCACGGTATGTTGTACAGTTTGCAGCCCCAACTAATCCAGCACATGGGCAGTAATAGGAGCATTGAGTTGCAGCTCAGCGGGGGAGTGGATGCTAGCCAAAGCTGACCACAATGAGTAATCATGACGACTGGGCAGAGTTAAGGACAAAACAGGGCATACCTTCTTATCTCAAATTACAAATTTGCTTGTGAGGAGTGGAAGAAAGGCAGACAACTATAGGGAATGGGAGAAATACTAGTATTTAATACAAGCTATAAAAACTGACATCAGGTTGTTGAATCAAAGTTACTCTACACTGGGTGACAACCTCACTATTGTCTGCAGCCAGGCAGCCTTATACACACAGCACAAATGTATCAGTGCTCTGTTTCCTGTACACACAGAACGGTCGGTTCAGGCAAACACAGCCCTTAGCTACGACCAACTGAAGAATGTGAAAGTCCCAAGAAAATGAACAATGTTGACGAAAGAAAACAAAAAGATGAAAACACAAAAGTGGGTAGAGTTACAACACTCTTTTCTTAAGAGAAACAACCAAAGAAAACAGCCCATTAGCCTAAGGACGAGATCCACACGGCACTTCTCAGATCAGTGGCAGGCACAGTACTGAGTCTCGCTGTCCCACAAAACAATGTAGTGTATCGCGTCTCACTGTCTGTCAGCCATGTGACTGGATGAGCCCAGCAGCACTTCACCAGGTTACGTCAGCCAAGCCTGCCATTCACAACGCCACGGACAGACATAACAATGGGGTGGGGGGCGAAGCGAGACAGGTAACAACACACGAGGAGGGGTTGTGATCATCTCTCTTGTGGGAAAACACACAGGTCTTACTGAGGCATTGCTCCTGGAGACACACTGAGAAGTAGACGTAGTAAGAACCAGTCAGTGTAGAGCTCACACTGTAGGCTACAAACTACTAGCAGTTAGCCTATTGTCTGACAGAACCACTAAGGGCAGGATAAGTTAAGGGGTTTGGATGGTCGACTCGCAGTGAAAAGGGAAAATTAGGTCATATATCAGATTTTATTGAACTGTGAAGTAACAGTGAGAACAATAGAAAGTAGTACTAAATAACAGGTGTGAGCTAGGCATATTGCACCAGTGTGGGCGTGAGGTATCTGGTAGGGGCATGTCAGGGATTAAACCCGCAACATTCAACTGGTACTTAATGTTATACCCAAAGCCACTTACAGTACAGTATTTTTGAAAACAGGGGACAGCATCTTGCATGAGACTTTACAGTATCTTAGGTTACTAGTTAGGCCTAAAGATGACTAGTTTCAGCAACTGTTAACAGCCTTTGAGTTGCCACATACTGTAGCCACCTTCTCCAGCCAGGAGGCTTAACTGAAATGACTATCTGCTGCAAAGCCTCCATCTGAGTGTGACATCTGGGGGAGTGTTGCTAGGCCGCAGGTTATTGCTGGCCCTGTGTGATATAGCAGCATGTTATGTTTACCGCCTCCTCTAGTCATACAGTATAACTGCTGGTTCTCCTGATGAATCACCTCACAGGTCAGGTCAACAATCCCGGTCTCAACACCCAGTGTCTCCTGGACACACCTCCATAAAACTAAACCCATCCCAACACGTCTGGCATCCCTGACCAAGTGGGTAATTACCAGTTAGCTGTTCACACCACTGTTGCACCAATTTTATGATTAATCAGAGCTGGCATTATTAAATTACATAAGCTTGGGTATATCAACTCTCATTCGGCCTGGCTTTATTTTGCAGTTGTATTATTTATGGGGTGTGTAATAATATATGTACATTTCACCACTTTTGCAGTAAATACATTTTATACAAGAATGCATTTAATACGTGAGAGACCTTAGAGAATATGAAAAACGTTGTGTTTTGTTCTACCTCCGGTAGCAGTATCTCAACGACTAAATAGTTTATTGGGAGTGTTCCATCTGCACTACACATGCCTGCTTCGTTCAACAAACAGTCCAGACAATGCCACTGTATCCACTTCTGAGCCAATTAAATTAAATACTGTATCTTGCTTTTAAATGTAAAACAAAAAAACAAATAGTGCGGTTTTGTTCAAGAACTGGTAAAAACTATAAAGTAAAACTATACAACTACAGATAGACCTATACAGTTAATACAATATGATGGAAGTTCTTCGAGGATTCCTAAACTTCCTAACACACTACTGCCAACCCATAGCCTATATAGCGTCATTGTTTCCAGTTCAGCAAACAACAATGTTGGCAGTGGTAGACGTCGCGTTATTTTTAATCCGGTAAATGTAGCAATTATGTGATGTTATTGTTTCTGAACTGATTGATCTCTGTTCATCTCACTCTTTAACCCACGGCCAAACGAAGTTATATTTGGTAGAGTCAGTCTACAAATGCTACATAATTAGACGAAGTGACATATCTCTCGCTGAAACAATAGTTTAATCATGTCTGTCTGATACATTTTGACATTTCAAGGGGATAACCCGCGTCAACGAATATTGAAATAGCAGCTGAAGCAGAACACACGGTAGCCCTTCGAACACACAAAGCAATGTTATGGATAAAGTGGAAGAAGTCATCCTTACCTGGGAGATACAGCATGGAGTACACATGTTGTTGCCTTTTGTGGAGAACAGGACAGACAGCGGGAATCTGTTACTTTTTCAGACAAATTCAGACTGTATTTCCTAATTAAATGTCCACACAGACAAACGTGTGTTATCTTCGGTGACGTGTTCCGTCCTCCTCTCTGACTACAGCTGCGACGCGGAAAGTATCCCCCCACCAGAATTATTCATATTTTAGATGTTCCAACGCAGATTGGCCAAAACCCCAAAGAGGACACAAATGTAGTCTACACCAATTATTACTAGTCCGTAATAAGATAATTATCGTGAAAAATGTATATTATAACAATTGCAGTAGACTACACATTATATTAATTAGGTGTTAAAATATCCGTGATCATATAACGCCGAAATTGTCTGGGGAAACAATTCTACCACAACACCACTGTCTTTACAATCCCTACGCCTCTCTCTCCTCCCACCAGCGTCCTAGCTGGCAGCGATGGCGTTTCTTGCTTCAGTTCACATCATCACATAACGCAAATACATCCAAGCAAAACTTAATGCGCATCATGCTCTCATAAAAACGCATTATGGCACCCGACGAGGTGTGTGTGTGTCAGGAAGGATCGACGTAGTTAGGCCTACACTTATGAAAATGGTTAGCCTACTCTGCTTTTCTGCTTTTAACTCACTGTATTTTTATCCACACATGCAGGGCCGTATATGAAAATATGAATGAATACATTTAGCCTATATTTAACGTGAAAGCTGAGTCGTGGGTAACTACAATAAGCCATCACTAAGGGTTATGAGAAGGCTTGGGGAGAGTGGGGTAATTTGAACAACCCCTTCTTTCTAGATAACCATTGGCAAATTTGATAATGTGACCACCCATTTTTTGAAGTCATCAATTTTACTGACCCTGTGATGAAGAGGGGCATTTAAATAAAAATGTGTTTGAATTTGTCTTACTTTATGGAATAAGGTAAAGTAAACATTCTTTATGATTCCACAATGTATTCTGTAAAAAGCAAATATCGTAAAATAACGGCCTATGTAATTTTTTCAGGTTTTTCACAAAACACAAAGAAATTAACCAAATATTGAATATACAGTATTATATGTATTTATAATTTTACTCAAAAAGGTTAAGACAACAGATGATTATTGACATACTAATGACATTGTGTGTCAATTATGTAACATACTGTAAGAGGAATAAATGACCTAGGCAAATTTTTGAGTAGACTTTACCAGGGAGGTTGAGTAGTGTGATAACCCTATAATTGGCACACACTCTCTGGTCCCCCCTTTTGAACAGGGGAACCACCACCCCAGTCTGACACTCCTTGGGCACTGTCCCAGACTTCCAAGCAATGTTAAAGGGGAATTCAGTGCATATGCACTGAAAAGCAGTTCGGAGTATTCGGCCTTTCTGGAGTCCATGAATGGAGTGCTGTATGGGGCTCCAGTAGGGTACTCCATAGTTCTACTGGGAGACTTCAACACGCACGTGGGCAATGATGGCGATACCTGGAGAGGAGTGATTGGGAGGAACGGCCTCCCTGATCTTAACCCGAGCGGGCGTTTGTTGTTAGTCTTCTGTGCTAGTCATGGACTGTCTATAACAAACACTGTGCTTGAACATAAGGATGCTCATGAGTGTATGTGGTACCAGAGCACCATAGGTCAAAGGTCGATCGATTTCGATCTAAGGCCGCATGTTTTGGACACGTTCTTATGTTGTTTTACCAATAGCACAAGTAACTCATGTGGCTCAACTTATCCTCTCCCTATAGGCTCAACTTAGCCCGACAGGGTGTAAGTTCAGCCTATGGGAGAGAGACCACTTTTTTTCTGTACAAATCAATTACATCGCTACATTTACGCGCTTGCAGCATACAAAAGATGTCAGACTGTAAATTATTTATCTTTTACCAATTAAGAAGATACTCATGCTTGAACACAGTCGTGGGATTTCACCATCAAAAAGGGAAATTGGTCATGTCTATAAAACATAACATTTCACCAACAAACCACATCACAATGCAACAAACCAATCTGTAATATCATACCATTTATTGGTAAACATCATCACATAGAAAATGTAAGAAAAATAAAGATCACACTGACAAACATTGCTTTTTCCACATAAATAGTTCTAGTCCTTAAGTTTTTAGAGGTTCAGCATCATTGTTACAATGAAGAATCATCAGAACAGCTGCACTTGACCAGTGTCGATTGGCTACCGAAGGAAGATGTCCTCAGCCACAACTTCTAAATCAAGTGACCGCTACAAGATCTCAAATGTTCCAAAGTAAACCCTTAGTTTAGCAGTCTTCACTGAGTTCAGGCTTTTCCACTCCACTGGAAAACCATGAGAAACACATGGATCTGTGCCATGCAAGAAGAATCAGTTGTAAGGAGGTTTTTGGTTAATTTATGAACCTGTCAGAAAACCAGTTTCTTCTTCATCACACCTGAAAATAAAGAAAGCAAGTTACATGGAATTCATTTTTTCTGAGTGAATATTTTTTGTATCCATTGTGAAAATACTATGCTAAACAGCTGAATGCTAGACTACAGAAAATAAAACTCCATAATAAAATTATATTTAAATTTTGGATATACACAGTACGCTACCCAAATATCTCCCAAACCACCAAACCTTTGAACCGCCCAGTAACACAAACATACAAGTCCTGTAAAATACACCCTATAAACCTTCTAAACTGTGAGAGCGAGTGTGCGTGTCGATTCCCTATATTCTAAATTTCCAACTGCAGTTAAACGGGTTGCCAACACCCTTCAAATTACTGGGTTCAATCAAATGGTGTTCCAGCTTCATAACATGTTTGAGAATGAAGGTTAAATGAAGATAAACCACCACACATCACATTGTACACAGCAGGAATGTGCTGTATCTAGGGTGATCTCAAATGGTTAGTCTCCTTAAAATTAGCCTAAACTTATTTTCCATTTTTAAAATCCCCATGTTCCCCCTAAAAACTGCTTCTCTGGTGTCAACAGCATATTCCCCAGTGGTACCATGTTAAAGTTATTACATGTTAAGTGCAAAGATCAGAGATGAAACCATCCATTTTAAAATGTTCCATGGCAGCAATATATTCCCATGGGGCCTAGGTAAAAGCACTGTTGTTTTCTCAATGTAAAATTATATCATTTGGATCAAACTTGAGTTGAGCATAAAACCTATAAATGGACAACTTCATAACATAAGGGAATTTCAAATGTCCAATTTCTTCCTAAAATGGCAAGACCCCCTCCCCCCACCACACACACTCCTGTACCACAGATCCCACATAAGGAAATACTATAACCCTTTTTTCTTCTTTTTAAAAAGGCAGGGCTAGATATTTTCGAGAACGCTTGCTAACAATATCCCTCCATGCGTCCGCAGCCCTTGCAGCGCTGCTCCACACATGGAAACACATTGTGAAGCAAGAGTAGCACTACGGCTGTGTTGAGGTGAGCGGTGTTCGCCACTTTGTTTGTGTTACTATTTACAGAGCCAGTGCTGTGTAGAAGTATTGGATTATTTTTGCAACACGCACAGAACGATAAACTAGCGAAATGCGAGGAGATATTTGGTGAATTTGACAAAACGTGCATTATCTTACAAATAGCTTGCAATAGCTATATATTTAAACCATTGCTATACGGAGGCCCACAAAATGTTGGTCAGTCAGGAGCAGGCTTGTCCAAGGTCACACATTAGTCTTGGGAAGTTATCTAGCTAGCTAGCTTCTCTGATAAGTCTTTGTCCTCCCCTCCAGTTATCCATTAATAATACAGTATGTGCCCATTTCTAATTGCCTTACAACAAAGTGAGAGCCATGTAAATCAAGGTAGTCTATGGCGTGGTGTGGAAGTGGATGTGATGTGAATATTTAGCTCAAAGCTCTCTCTTTGAGCATTAATCCCAAAACGATATTCTGGCAACATCTGTAGCCAAATGCTTTCTACCCTTTGTCTAATATTTCATCCACACAATTACCACACCACCAGAAACAGGTGGCATTGCTGGCTAAATATGTAATGTATATTACTAATCATGAATTAAGGTAGTTCTTTGTAATAAAGAGTTTCCATTACTTGTTTCTAGGCCTTCTATTTTCCTCTTGAAACTGATGGAGGGGTTGTCCCTCTCCTTCAGGGCCTCAGCTGAACAGTTGGGTTTTGGGAGCTGGGGGCCCGGAGTGGGACCAGGACGGTTACTAAAGTACCTCATTTTCAGTGCCTGGATAAATAAATAGAGAGTGGCAGATAGAAGAGGGGGAAAAAAGAATGTGTGTGCATGTTAAAGGGCCATGTGTGTTTATGTATGTAATCATATTAGCTTTAAGGTGTGTACCTGTGTAGCTGTGGTTCTTGTGGTGGGTTTAAAGGTGAAGAGGCCCTGGAGGAGTTCTAGCAAGTCATCGCCAGCAGCACTGAAGATGTGCTCCAGAGGCGTGCCCGGGAACAGTTTGAAAGACACGTAGTCTGGCAGGCTGTTCATTCCCTGCTCACACAATGGACACAACTCAAAGCTAGGTAAACAATACAATAAACTAACTAATGAAATTATAATCACACACACTTAAAATAAACAAGTCATCATTGAGTGACATAAAGTTATACTGACTGGCCACGTCTCCTCTGTGGGAGTCCCAAGAGCCTCGAAGATCTTGGTGAGCTGGTCCAGATCTGAGTCACCAGCTAGGAACGGTAACTAAAAAGAACACAAAGCAGATTAGGAGATCAGTGTGTTAACGCGCCCTGATGCTGCATTCTGCCAGCAGTCATATGTGCGTACTCGAAGAAGCAACTCGGCCAGGATGCATCCCACAGCCCACATGTCCACTCCCACACCATACATCCTGGCACCAAACAGGAGCTCAGGTGAGCGGTACCACCTGAGATAAAGAGAAGGAAAACAGAAACCGTGTCGACGAGGAGGATTAACTATGCAGATGCAGCACTTCATAGCCTTGTCTGAAAGTACTGTAATGTAGAGTACATTTTACACAGACCTGGTAACAACTTGATGTGTGTAGACTCTGTTAGGGCTGCCAAACGCTTTAGCCAAGCCAAAATCAGCCAACTTCAACACTCCATTCCCATCCAACAGCAGGTTATTGGGTTTCAGGTCCTGAACAAAGATTATAATAGTAAACATGCACAGCAAAATATGCACGTTTAAAAGTATGTGTAACTATGTGTTCTCACTCTATGTAGGATCCAGTGATGGTGCATGTATTCCAGTCCCTGTAGAGTCATAAGAATATAGGCCTTGATATTGGCTGGCGTCAGCACCAGGCTAGTGTCTTTGATAATCACCTGAGGAGACAAACACAACACAGACATGGAAGACACATGTTTGACATATCTGTAGTTCCCAAGCAAGATTAATATCAGATAGTAAACGAGCTGGATCTGATCTTTTAATGCAACTGCTTAACCTGAGGCAACACTCAGGTCACTGTTAACACAGCTCTGAAAACACTGACTAATCCCCCAACAAAAACATCCAACATCTGTAGCCAATAGGTTCATAGAGCAAAGTGAAGCACTCAACAGACTTCAAGCAGTGATAATCACATCAGCATCATGTTTCAAGTATGCTCTGTCTCTGTTTATAGCTTGGGGGGGGGAAACAATATTTAAGTGAGAGAGCTGAGAGCTGAGAGCTTATAGCGGAATTGATTTTTAAAGTGCTGTTATGTATTGTTCCCTGAACTTAGTAGTGGTGGTTGAGGGTATGAGGTGTCTGGAGCCATTTGTTTAAAAGCAGACAAGTGAAGGAGAAGGTGGAGAAAGGAGACGTTTTCCTAAAGACATTGCACAACAACTTAAGAGACGGGGGCGTGAGCTCACACTATTACTGTTCTGGTTGATCTGTCACACTGAAACATCTTAATACTTGACTATAATTCCCCTAATACAGGACGTACTCATCTCAGTAACCAGATATTTAGAAATGTACAAATTAAAGGCTTTCAGAACGGTCTATTTGGTAGACTATTCAGAAAACTGACACTGGCATGCTTGACCCAACTGTTCACACAGACAAAGCCTGGACTTCCACCTTGTGGCTTACTTTTGAAATACAACATTGACTCAGTATGTAGCTGGTGCTGCCATAGGTGTCCAAACTAAAAAAGTTCAAGAAATAAGTAACAGAAATTTGCTCTGGAATGCTGGGAAAGAAAGGTTGCCGTCCCAACTGTTGATTTTTTTCTGACTTATTGCAGTTCATTACATTTTTGACCTCCCATCAACTCTATTGTACATCCAGCAAAACATATACGAGCTTAAAGCCTTCTTACCTCTAGATCTGTTTCCATGAAGTCAAACACCAGGCTGATATTGGATTTGTGGCCAAAGGCATCTAGTAGCTAAGCAAACAACGCAAACAAATACTGAAACATAATCTCACAAACAAAACATAATAATCCTTTGATGTCTTATAAATGGACACTTACCCCTATAATATTTGGATGGTGTAATTCCTGCAACAATTTAATTTCTCTAAGGGCAGTCCTATTAATCCCTGGAAAATAAGAATTCATGTAATAACATTGATTGCAAAACCACACATTCAGGTCAACAGCAAACTATATCACTTACCATCTTTAGCTTCAGTTCTATGGCCAACCTTGATCTGCCATGGAAAAAAACGTGATTTTAAAGAAATTGTAATATTATACTTTCTTATTAAATGTCAGAAAGCTAATTTTTGCTGTAGGGTACCTTCTTTATGGCAACTATTGTGTCAGTTGTTTTATCCCTAGCTTTGTAAACAGTTGCAAACTGGGGGAGAAAGGAAGACATCAATATTCATACACAAATAATCAAAATAATTTGAGGTTTACATATAGCCTAATCGACGTTTACTAACACAGAAATTGGTTACTTTTACAGATGCATACAGTTTGTTGACATTAACAACCAGCTAGCACGTGATAGCGTGCCATTCTCTAAAGACGCATCTTCTAGTCTAGAACATGAAACGTTCGATATAAAATAGAATTACACACATAGGGAATACAGATGTATCATAACTCTTTCCGTACCTGACCCTCTCCAAGGAAATCTAATTTCTCATAGCGTTTAGCTCTGATTTTCACATCTAGAGACATGGTTAACTGTCACTTTAACCAGACTTCTTCCTTCTTTGTTAAAGGTCTGAGAAGCTTTTCCGGGTTAAAGGATACATTATTGTTGACCAACACTGCCACTCAGTGGTTCATATGAGTAAGCACTAGCAATCATGTTGGGTATATCCACTTTATGCTACCATACAAAATGTTTTTGCTTGTCTACAGTAAACAAATATTGTGTTGTGATATTAATATGTCCTATGATGTGATCAAACCAAGTAGGCCTAGGCTATTAAGGGCGCTGTGGAATGCCAGGGTTGAGAAAGGGCTGTATTGAGTCGCTAATTGATACATGCGGGCATTTTGTTAAGAGCCTCTATCAATGATCTAGGCAGGATGCCCTGCTCCTGATCCTGTTGCTCATACTCAAATAAAATATCCCAGATAACCCAGAAATGTAAGAAGTGTACAAAGTGTTATATGGCCCCCCAGGGTTCCATGATGGAGAACCACACTTATTTTACTTCTGGTTACCAGGTTACCATGTGTGATACAAAACAAACTTCTGCAATAACCAACATTTGTATACACTCTTGAGTTACATATACAATATAATGCCGTTTACAGTAATCTTAACGGTATAAATCACTGCTGAAAGTGTCTTTATGTTTTGAGTCTTAGAATAAAGTTGAGCTGAATTGAGCTTGTACATGGCCTACTGAAATTGTTGACCTTTGACTGTTTCTCAAATGGTAGCCTAAATTGGTAAATGGTAAAGGCTGACACTGTTGATTCTTTTAAAGTTGCACTCTTCCCAAAGAGTGGCTGAATGGACAAATTGGGTTTAGGTCACTGCATATTTGGTTTAGGGAATTGATGTTTTAGGAATTCAGAAAATTGTATTATACATTTTTTTAAATGGAAAATGATTTAGTATTATGCAATAAACATTTTTGAACTGTAATTACATTCCATAGATGCCGTGTTGTCTGTTTTATTAGTGTCTTGACTGGCTTTGTGTATATGATCTGAAAGCATTGTCTCATTTTGAGCACAGATCAAATCGTGCCTGTTTAAATGTGCCAGAAGTGTGTAAGGTTTGTGAATGCAGTTTGATGATTTGGCTTTATGTTTACTGATATGTGTGAAGGTCTCAATAAATGTCTCTCAGCAGTTGCATAATAATTTGGTTGGTAATGTTTGTAATACTCAACAACAACAAAAACAATTCCCTTTCAAATCTAAACTAATATTCAGCGTGCATTTCATAACCATGGACCAATACATTTCATGTTTGTACCAGTTTCTCTTCCAAAGCTCTAGTTTGACAGCAGTCTTTTGGGACTCTCCTGTGTCAGAAAGAGGGGCTTGTGATCCATGCACCACTGAGCACATCTCTGCACTCATATCTCCATACAGAGCACATACTGTACCCTCACATCCCACAGGATTAGGCATGGCTCCTCTCCTTTGACCCCACTTGTCTCACTGCTGTGCTGCAATACATGCACAGTGCACGTGCACACACACGCACACACACAGACACACACACATCACTGACAAGAGGCATGTGAAGGATCAGTGGGCCTAATACATCCCTTATTCCTCCCTAAAATGCATCCACACTCCCACCCTGATGGCTCGCATGTGTGACTGAGGGGGCCGTATGTGCCTAAGCAACCGTGTCTGAGAGACATGGCAGTGAGGAGAGGAGAAAAGGAGACAGGAGAGCAGCAGATAAGAGATGATAAAAGAGGAGAAGAGAGGAACAGATGTTTGTTTGTTTGTTTGTTTGTTTGTTTGATTGTAGTCCATTATTAACCTTAACATAAACACAGATATAGCATTAAATGGGGAGTTTACTGTCTACTAGACATCATTCAGGCAGGTCCATTAGTAGCCCTGAAACAAATAGGACATGTTACACTAATGTACTCTTCTTATTCTGATAGGTCATTTACTGTAATTCAGCCTCTTAGTGATACTGTGTAGGCAGTGGGCCTGCAGACACAAGTGATTTCTTACAGGTTGTGTTTAGTCCGTCACTTAACGCTTGTGTCACCATAGATATAATGACGCATATACTGTACGGTATAACTCTCTGCAACCATTTCTCATTTATATTCTGTGTGTGTGTGTGTGCGCGCGTGTGCGTGTGTGTGCGTGTGACGGGCAGGGGAGTGAAACCGCAGTGCTGTTTATCAAACTCCTCGGAAGTGTGTGTTGTTCAGAGGACGAGTCGTCACACCACATCCTGTTGCTGGAGAGCAGCTTCTGATGGGAGGCCAGTTCACACAGTACAGTAAACACCTCACACAGACTAGTGTGTGTGTGTGTGTGTGTGCGTGTGTGTGTGTGTGTGTGAGTAAGAAAGAGAAAGAGAGAGAGAGAGAGAGAGAGAGAGAGAGAGAGAGAATGCAGGCTTCTGTAAACAGGTGGCGTTTGACCTGGATGAACCCAGATTAAAGGTACATGATACAGTATGTATATTAATTGAACTGTGATTGGTCTGCCATCAACACATCAGGGTTTATGTAACAATATTGTGTTACTCCTCTAGGCCCTATAGGAGCAGTTAAGTCAAGGGAATTCAGTTGTTGCAGCTGCATACTGTACGACAATACATACAGTTTAGTGCAAACAATGTGTGCCATAACAGAAAAAACTAACGGGAAACAAACATGGATATTAATAAGTTAACAAACTATTATTATTGGTGCACTAGAATTAAGTGTGTATACTGTATCCACTACAGCAGCTATGCTGTTTATTGTAAGTAACATCTGCCTATCTTTAGATCTTTAGCCATTTCAGTCATATATGTACCATCCGCTGAGCTAATAATTGATAAAGATGCTTTAAAGCCTTGAAATTATTTTGATACCATGACTGAATGTGAACATAGGGAATGACTCAGTGACGTGAGTCAGTGCTGTTTCACAGACGTAGCTCTCTGGATGTTGCTCATTAGCTTTCTGACGAAGTATTTCTGTTATATGTGTTTGTTCTTGTTCTGCTCTGAGGCAAGTCCAGGTGAACGACACACTTAGGCATACATGTATGCCTTTATATTAAACAATTACACACAAAAACACACGCGTGCGGTAACACGCACGCACGCGTACACACAAACAGCTGCAGCTGTATCTGACCACATTCAGAGCAATAAAAACAACAGGATGCTGTAGAGAGGTTGTTTGAGGTGTGAAGGTTTACAGGCCGACAAACACCCTATCTGCTTCTGGGAAATTATTATTCATTACAAATGTTGAATACTGAATAGAATTAGTTGTACTGTAACATCCTTCGGATGCAAACTTTTTGAGACGGAGACAGAAGGTGAAAATAATATTCCATATATCATCAGGGTTGTGACGTACCCTAATGTGACCAAAGATTCATAACAGTGATGCTAAAGTGCACTAGTGATTGCAAAAACGTATAGCATGCAGCAAGCTACTAGGCCTAGCCTATTTAGTGCTTTATTATGGATTCATCCAAACCAAATGTGTACACATGCCTACATTCACTCTCTCTCTCTCTCTCTCTCACACACACACACACCACACACACTTCTGTTTTTCAAACAATGCACACAGACATCAGATGGCAACTGTCAGTTGTGTCATTCTCTATCTAATAGGGCTTACTCCTGAGTCCCATGGGCCTTTCGATTTGCCCGCTGATGGCGTGACTCAAACGGAGACAATGTTATGATATTGTAATGATAATGTATAAGTGGTGGGGTGGGGGGGCCGGGGGGGTCCTCACATCCGTAGAGCCAGCAGGGAGCCTGCAGTCCACGGTGCTTGTGGCTGTCTTTGTTGTTGCCTAGTCTCCTATCTGCCTGCCTGTTTTGCTCTGGCCCACATCTCCTCCTCGTTATCATGCTGGAAAGACGAGTGCTTTCCTCCACCGCTGACTGAGTGTGTCTGTTACGTGAGTCTCTGCCTGTGTGTCACACTGGGCCGATGGCGCTTCATCTGGGAGTATCAGGGGCAGGAGACATGCCTCAGCAGTGTGTTCTCCACGAAGTCATTTACTTCATTAACCCAGCCAGATCACCCAGGCCCCGCTAATCAACCTTGTCACACGTCCCATTAACTTCTCACTCTATCATCAGTATGGCCCTCTAATACCTCTGACACACACACACACACATGCACACACGCACGTACACGCACACACACAAACTAAACACATGTATGAATATATATGCATTTTGTTCCCAGATATATTCACACATTATCATGCACATTTGAAAGAGAAGAATTAAACATGCATTCAATCTCTCTCACACTCGCGTGCACACACACACACACACACACACACACACACACACTAACACTACACACAGCTAACCCTATTAGCTCTATTAGTCCCTGGGTCCTCTCATCCTTGATGAGCCCTCCGTTGCCCTGTGAGATTATAGTGGACTCTCCGAGAAAACCCCTCCATTGATTGGACGCGAGTGTCTCCCGACGTGCAATGTCATCTCAAGGTTACACCGCATCGGTTGGGGTAAGCGCTGGGCGCTCGGTTATGAATACCAATGTGTTGTTATTATCTTAGCTCTGCTGACTCCACGCCTTATATTATTCATAAAGAATTCAAAGCAATTATTGACATCCACTCTCTCATGCCCCCACAATTGTTCTCCGGGCAGCTCTCTCTTCCTACAGCCCTCTCTCCAGTGACACAGCTTTACACATCTGCCATACTGATTATTAATTGTTAAATGAATTTCCTTTATTCTCCTTCACCCCGTCTGTCTTCATATCCCCGTCTCGCCTCTGTGAAACCCCAGAGCGGCTGTTGCCACATAAAAGCTTCAACGTTTGTTCAAGTGGTTTTGAATGAGACTCTCTTTAATGCATCACAAAGCATGGCAAGTGGAAGTGTTTACTTTGCGTCCAACTCCGGGGAAATGAAGTCTTTCCAAAAAAGAAGAGAAAAGGAAGAGGGGGGTTGATGTAGCATTTGAACCAAACGTGCAGGCAGCCTGATCGCTTTCACCATGATCTTGATGGAGGTGAATGATGCACCATGTTTCCTGTGTTGGTGAACAAAGATCAGAGGATATCTGAGCTGCGTCAGACAGGAACACAGCCGTTCGTCCTCCCATCGTAATTCAATATTTACAGTTTAAGCTGGAAAACTGCTCCCTCTTGGCTGCCTGTATTTGGTAACCATAGTAACGAAATGGAGACCCGGGTGCTGTGTGTGCGTGCGTGTGTGTGCGTGTGTGTGTGTGAAGTGTTTACTGATACACTGCAATTGATTGGTTTTTGGGGAGCAGCTGTTGACCCTTCACTCTCAGGGGTCTCTTTGTATTCTTGCACACATTCCAAATCAATACATGCACACACGCACGCACCCACGCACGCACACACACACACACACACGAGCACACACATGCCAGTGATACAATACTGGCCCCACGCCCATAAGTAGAGAAATGAGCCAACAGACAATAAAGAGTTGCTGTGGCATTGTTGTGACAACACTCCCGATGAAATACAGAGGCTATAAACAGAACACATATGTACACGTGCACACACACACATGCACACACGCACACAGACACACACACATACGCTTATACATATGAGTGAATCTAGTATGTCACAGAAGAGAAATAAAAACAAATACAAAGCACAGAAAATGCCCCTCCCTCTCTCTCTCTCTCTCTCTCTCTCACACACACACACACACACACACACACACACACACACACACACACACACAAAC